>JAOXYF010000016.1:1401612-1418124 GCA_028565775.1 Sternarchorhynchus goeldii
CAGGGCTGAGAGAGCCACGCCTGCTGTCTCAGGTTGAAGCAGGGCTGAGAGAGCCACGCCTGCTGTCTCAGGTTGAAGCAGGGCTGAGAGAGCCACGCCTGCTGTCTCAGGTTGAACCAGGTCTGAGAGAGCCACACCTGCTGTCTCAGGTTGAAGCAGGGCTGAGAGAGCCATACCTGCTGTCCTCAACACTGAAGGCACCAATGTGTCCCAACTACCATCTACCCCTTGAACCAACTTCACATTACACAGCCAATGTAAGCATGTGAGCACACCACCAATTACAGAATAATACACTAACAGTGTCTAGCAACCCTCTATTTTTGCATATTGGAAAATACTTGTTGCTACACATAAATATGATAGACAGACAGACAGACAGACAGACAGATACTTTATTGATCACAAAGGAAAATCAATATATTGTTACACATACTCAGGAACACTGTAATGAATGGTATAGTTGAATACATGCTGCTTCCAGTCCTGTTACCACTTTAACATATAGTACAACCTCTCTTTACTTCCAATGTAATCAAATTAAAGCAATGTAAAGCAACTTGATATACTTTTGAAATTTGATTTATGACTAGGTTCTAGTTATTTTTTCATGGCATCTAACTAATGTGCTGTCAGATGGTTTCTGTCGTTAATGGAATGCAGATGGAGGACGTGTTTAGTGGTCTCTGCCTGCGAACACTGTGGGAGCTCGTGGAGGCTTTCATGGAACTTTGATTAGAAATTCCATTGATCTCCTCATGCCACATCAGATCAGCACCGACGGAAAAAATCTGCCACTCACTGTGTGCACTTGCAGAACACTCCAAATGTGTGCGTGTGTATGCGTATGGGTGGTTGAGAGGGTGTGTGTGTGTGTGTGTGTACCTTTGACAGCAGAAGTGCAGGTGTAGTTATATAGGAGAGCCAGTTCTCCAAACATCATTCCAACTTCAATTATGTGTACCTTCTGTCCACTCCTGGATACCTCGAGTTTTCCCTCTGTAAACACACACACACACATGCAGACATTAGACATGTGCCCTCAGTCTCAGGTTGCCAGGGGCGACAGGTGCTGAGTGACAGATTAGCTCAGCTGTCACAAATTACAGCTGGAGAAGCTGTCATCTCCAAAAGCAGTGGTACAGCAACAGAACCACAGTGACCTGTCGCATCAAGGCAACATATCAGTGGCATTTCTTGTTCTGATAAGCACTTTGATGAGAGTGAATATATCTGTCCTTCGAACGCTCGCCAGCATGTTAGCTCTCCATCTCTGCTCACATTCAGTGAGCCAGAACATCACACATCACAGGTTCTCTCCATCTCTCTCAGCAGCACAGAAGTAGCAACATGACTTACTGCAGGACTGAGGTCTTACAAACACATGAAGGTGGACCTAACCCTCTGAGAGACGAGGGGGATAAAAAATGAGAGACAGAGAGGAAGCAGGATGAGTGTTCAGTAGCAGTGAAGTTGTCCATGAATTAAAGATTATGGGCACGACAGAGTAGGTTTGAAAAAGCTCCACTGGTTATAAATGATTTCCGGCAGTCCCTGGGCTCTCCCAGCGTATCTCAGTCCCAGTGTGTCCCAGCCCCAGTGTATCTCTGTCCCAATGTGTCCCAGTCCCAATGTATCTCAGTTCCAGTATCTCTCAGTCCCTGAGTGTCCCAGTCCCTGTATATCTGCTATGATGAGAGTCCTCTGAGCTCTGGATAATGATGTGCCTGCAGTGGTATAAAGCACATAAGGGTCCCAGTACAAGTTTAAATCCCAAGGCACCTTATGTCAGAATTCCATGCATTACAACAGACCATTTACAAAGTTAACAGGCTTTTTTCCTATGTACTGAACATACAAAGCTTGTGACTGAATTCCTGTATAAAATGGAACAGGTATGGAAGCCTGTAGGTCCCTCTGGCTTTGGTTCTTGCTCTGTTTTCTGTTCTCTGGGGTCTTACCTTCGAGGACAAAGGCCTGAGACACCTGCTCGCCCTCCGGAGTGAGACAGGCTCCCTGGGCGAGCGTGACCGGGTGGGCGGAGTCCACCAACACCTGCAGCACCTCACACCCCACCCCTCTCAGCCACTCACACTCCCTCAGGGCGGCTTCGATCGCTTGCCGAGTCCTTGTAGATGCAATGGAGGAAGAGGGAGAGGGGGAGAGAGATGGAGAGAGAGGAGAGAGGGAGAGAGAGAAGAAAGAGAAGGAAGAGGGAGAGAGGAGGGAGGTTGGGATGGAGAGAGAGAGGGATGGAGGAGATCACAGTAAATCAGTTCTTTTTTATATCATTTGTCTTGACTTCATGTTAGCTTGCCTTGGGGGGAGTATCAAAGCAGAGCGGACAAACCGCAGTACACTGTCCAATACAACGATCCACTCCCTCTCCAGATGAGGGGAGATGGAGGTGGTGGAAGAGCCCTGGCACACACTCACTCCTGGCTCTTGCCGTGATGTGACGGGAGGCTCTGAAGGATCTGTTTGGGATCCACGCTGGTGCGGTCGCCCAGCACAGCCCTTCTCTTTGCCCTCAACGATAGAACACAGTGCCCTAAAACATGGAGAAGAGCATGCACACACACACTCCACGTCACGTGTGTCGACTGAAAGAAGAATACACACAAACACACACTTCACCTGTGACCTATATATATATATATATAACAGGAAGCTACAGGCAAGGCACTAGCATGACAGTCAACATATCAGTACCCATGGAAGAGGCTGAAACGCTGAGAGTTGATCGCAGCCGGTCTAACTCTCCCTGCAGTCGGCGGATGAGATCGTCTTTAGCGTCCAGCTCCAGTTCAAGTTCGTCAATCAGAGCGTCCCTCTGCCGCAACTCTTCGATCTTTAACTGCAGAGCAAACTGGAGGTCTCTGAGCGTTCCCATAACAGCTGAATAAACGAGAAAGAAAGAAAATGTGTGGTAGATGCAATAAATGTACTACAATCGCAAGTCCACACGCTCTCTTTGCGTGTGTGTGTGTGAGTGAGAGAGAGAGAGCTCAGTAATTAGTTTCATTATAGCTTTGTGATGAACATAAAAGATGTTGAGAGCAGAACATAGCCTACATAGAAAAAACACTGGGATAAAAGGTAAAACGTAGGCAGCCAGCTACAATACTGTTTTTTTACGATCGTATATAATTCTAGAACAAATCTTCACTGCAACATTTCATTCAATTACATACCGTTCTTTAGGGAACCTTTAGGCAGCCTAAATATCAACGACAAAGCATAAATGAAAAGCTATAAATCAACTATAATTTCGATCGCTAAGTTTATGAAGATATAGACAGATAAATCGAAACTCTTACTTGCGTAGTCTAACCCAGGTGTTACGCGACGTAGCCCGACGTTCCCTTCGGTAACGACGTGAACCGACGAGAAAAACCAATCCCTTGAATTTCTGAGCGTTAGAATATGAAACCTTTTTAAAACAGCATTGTTTCCTGTGAGGAAAATTATCGGGAAACGCGCACGGGCAGCGCGACCAGACGGGTACCCGATATGGTGGTCCACGCGCTCTGTAGAGAAGAGCGTGAATGGAGACTTATCAGTATATAGTGAACAGACAGAGAGAGACAGACGGAGAGAGAGAAGTGAGTTAAATAACTGCAATATCGTTCGCCAGTTTTTCCTCCAAATAATTCGTACATAAATCAGCCATGCAGTCGCATATAACAAAAAAACGAGTTATATTGTATTTAATTAGCATTCACAGCCGATAAATATTAATACATGTTTAATGTATGCTAAATGACATTCAGCTTGCTCTACAAATTACTTTTATTATTATGGTTACTGTACACCGACACGTACCTGTGTAGCCTGCTGTCTAGTGCATGGAATGCAAACACATTCGATCAGGTTGCTTTGAGCTTGAGAGAGAGAGAGAGAGAGAGAGAGAGAGAGAGAGAGAGAGAGAGAGAGAGAGATTGATTGATACTAAGATACACTAATAATAATTTTAGCATTTTCCCTTTAGAAGTAACTCTTCGAATATAGTGACGTTTCGAGTTACACCACACGGTTAATCTTTCTGTTGCTTTTCGTCTTCGTTTTGACTAAGAGGAGACTTTTCAAATTGACGTGAAGAGATGGCGGCATCTAGTGTTACAAAAAGAAAACTGCAGGGTTTTTTGGTAAAAAGAATCGTAAGATGTGTCTATTTATTTATTTGTTTATTTGACCTAGATTTTTAAAATCATTTTACCGTTTAAGTCATGCTATCGGATGGCACTCTTGAGTGCCAGCCATTAGTTTTATAATTATTCCTTTTCCATCAAATGGCATTCTAAAAGGAGATGATTAGGAACCTGATGAATTGTAAGTTCACTTGGTTAAAATCCCAGATCTTACACGTGATTCAGAGCTAATGAAGGGCCTTCATCCAGAGCTCACCAACACTAACTAGCAACTCAAAGATGACGGCCCAGGTGACAATAAAGAGGAATATAAAGGAGATGTCCAGTGCTCCCTGATGTTCTACAAAGCACATTGACTCACCTGGCCAGGATCTATAGCAACGGCAAAGATGTCATAACAGCTGGAGAAGTGTGGTGATAAAAAGAGGAAAGGTGTAGGAGAGAAATCAAGGTGATTAGGTGATTAAACTTCCACAAGGCCATATAATAGACCTAGATGACACCTACAAATACAAACGTCAAGATGAGAAAACTTGTCATAATGCACGAGATAGTTCACCCCCATCCCAAGGCTGTACACCAGTCGGATGGAGGGGAGAAAAGGGTCTAGAAAGCCTCAGACACTTTAATCATGACAGCACAAGATCAAACACTAAGCACTAGATCAATTGAAACAGGGATGAATCACAAAAGAGGAGATCCAAGATGCAGAGTGTGCAAAGAAACCTCTGAGATAATGTGGTACCCAACAGCAGATCTTTTACAGGAACATATGCAAGACATCTGAGTGGGACACTCCCAAATCCAAACAGATGGAACAACAGAGAGTGGTGGAGAACAACAGGGCAAAGATCCTGTGTGACCTCCAGATCCGGATAGAGAAGCAAATAGTGGCAAGCCACCTAGAAATGATGGCAATATATAAGTTGCAGAAAACAGTATTAGTGATAGCCAGCCCAGATGGGATGGAAATATTAGAGAAAGGAATGTGATAAATTGGAAAAATACCTGGAACTGAATGATAAATGAGGGAACATAGAAAAAGATCATGTCTAGGTAAACACCAAGGTAAACACCAAGGTAAACACCATGGTTAACACCAAGGTAAACACCATGGTAACAGCAACTTGCCCCAGTGGTGACAGGGGCACTAACCTAGAGGATGGGTGGATGGCACAGATCCCAGTAATGACAATATCAGTCTCAGTCCAGAAGAAAATACTGCACCGCGCACTCTAACCCTCTGGCAGAAGGCTCGAGTGTGATGGATCAGAGCACGCAGCAGGAGAATATTTTTTATTAAGATATTTAGAAAAATTCTAATAAATCTATACAAATTACTCAAATATATAGAATAAGAGTCTTAAATGCCAAAAGAAGTAATACGGATAATAAAGAAACAAATTCTAGTGCATAATTATAATTTTAAAAATCGAACTATTACGCGATTATCCTATGGCTAACAAAAATACAAATTCTTTATCATGCAACTATACAAAGACGGAGACGCGGTATTTGATAGCGCCCCTTCCCAGACCTCCCCGTACCTGTGTAGACCCGAGGTCACCCTACCGCAAGGGTAACGTAATAGGTCAAGAACCAGGGCAACGGACAACTCAAGTCCAATTTTGTATAAAAACACAGCAAAATGGCGCGGATGGTCATTGTTCGCGCGTTTTGAGATGTAACTTAGTATATACTGAATTACCAGTTTACTGTACAAATCCCAAAACACTTTAGTCGTAAGTGCATTTGCCTAAACGTTCAGCCTCTCTTATGGAAATCAAAGTTCCAGATTTAATAGGCGTGCCCTGGTAGAAGAAAACCGTGCAAGTGAAACCACCAGATGCAATGTTCGCATGGCAACAAGATGTAGGCATTTCCTATTGGTTATAAAATAGAGTCAATGGCGGAGTATAAGAGTCGAACTGCAGCACTTTCGCTTTATTTCGCAGCCGTGTTTGAAGACAAATAGTGTTCCGCGGAACCCGCGGCAACTATTTCCAAGGCGACTTTATTGAACCATCACACGTCTAATACATTCCGGAGTGATAATGCATCTGTTTTTTTCCTTCCTTGCGTTTGCTGTCCTGAGCGCAAGTTGTCTCGCTAAACAATGTAAGTAGCGCAGGCCGTTGAGGCTTCACCGGAGCACTTATCCACTTCGCAGTGTATTTAAATTTGATGAATTTAATATAACTAGCATGTTATTGTACATATTGTTTTAACAATGTAGTTAATTTACCACTTCTACTGATTGTTTACAGTCTGTAACTAGTAATGGCATCTTGTTCTTTCGATCTTTCGAAATGTGTATCGTGTGTATTGTTTATAATCAGATAAATTAGTAATGAAAGCTACATGAAAACAGGAAAACGTTTGATTATTCCCATAGAGTCTGGTAATAATTTTGTAAATGCCCGTTTCTGTTTATGACCTTGTTTTGGCGCAACGTTGCTGGTAATCCCCTAGCGCGTTTACTTTCATTTTACGCTTTAAGGAAATGCTTCTCGTCAGGCCACATCACGTATGTGCTTTGAAAACAAAGAACAGGACAAACGTTGTAGGCTAATTTCTTGCTTTGTTTTATATGGGGTAGATATAAATTTGTTTTAGCATGTTGCTTTATCAAGTCACAGTATTCTTTTAACATTATCAAAATGAGAACGTGTAGTGGACAGCATTTGTTTCAAATATAAATACGGAAAAATTCATAAGAAAAACGTGATCAAAGTTTTGCGCACTAAAGAAATAAAATGTTAAACATTATTTAAATGATTTTATCATATTTTTCTCAAATAAGAAGGTTAACAAACATCCCTAGGTTCCAATTTTATACCGTCTTTCTACCTCCATGACAGAAATACAAAGATTACATATCAAACTGGGCTAAGGATCAACGCTATTGTTCACATTTTTATGCCTATGAACAATAACTTGTAATAAACTGCCATGAATTATACGCCCATTTAAGTGGGCACGTGCATGAAAGAATTGAAGACCAACTCGTTTAGAGCATTAAGAACTTAAAATGTGTCATTATCTTAATTTTACTCGTTTTAGTCTCTTAATGCTTTCGACAAACTAGAGTTGTGCAAATTAGACTGAGACAATTATATTTAGTAAAAATCACATAAAACTTAAATTCCCCATCCATCCTTCTGTCATCAAACAAGTCGTGCAGGATCCAATATAATGTAGTGAATCTAATAGTCTTAGAGGTTCTCTCAAGATGCTGCTATAAACAATAACCTATCAAATAAGAGTCCTAAACATTTATTTTGACATAAACAATAACCTATCAAATAAGAGTCCTAAACATTTATTTTAAAATAAACCATCAAATAAGAGTCCTACACATTAATTTCAACATAAATAAACCATCAAATAAGAGTCCTACACATTAATTTCAACATAAATAAACCATCAAATAAGAGTCCTAAACATTAATTTCAATATAAATAAACCATCAAATAAGAGTCCTACACATTTATTTTGACATAAACAATAACCCATCAAATAAGAGTCCTTAACAATAATGAAGTAATGCTGTCAAAATAAGATTGTGTTTGAACAAACCAGATTCTGTGAAAAGCTGAATTCAGTCAGTGTCCTGTGTGCTCATTTATCACGCGTTAACACATACATCCATATCTCTAGCTTCCCCCAAAGTTGCGATCTACAGCCGCTCACCTGGAGAGTTCGACAAGGACAACGTTCTGATCTGCCATGTCAGTGGTTTCCATCCCCCGGACATCTCCATCGATCTCCTGAAGGATGGGACCGTCATGGACAACACCAAGCAGACCGACCTGGCCTTTGAGCAGGGCTGGCAGTTCCACCTGACCAAGAGTGTGTCCTTCAAACCCAGAGCAGGGGAAACATACTCCTGCAAAGTGCGACACATGAAGGAGGAGAAGACCTACACCTGGGGTGAGAGTCTGAGTGAGACAGGCCTTGGGCCACCTGCATCCTACCTGTTTTTACCTGTGAGATGATTATGTCATGACTTTGCCTAAGGTGGTCTTCTTTTTTGTTCTTTTTTAGAGCCCGACATGTAAACAACACATGGTAGGTACCGGAGTTTCCAGACCAACTGTTTTTAATAGCTGCATAGAATGAAAGTTTATTTGATTTTTGAGCAACATTATTTTACATGTTATATTTTTACTTTTCAAATTTTACTTTTTAAGAAGTATCAAATGCATTGTATTTAATCTTTTTCTAACTCCACAGGTTCCAGTTGGGCACATTTAATCTTTCATGCTTTTGTTCATAACATACTGGTTACTATCAGTAAGATTCCATCTTTTATTGGAATTTTTCATAATTTGGTTAATCAAGCACACCTTGATTACATTTTACATACTTTTTACCAGTTCCTTCATGTGCCTGATGTTGGAAAATTTGTATAAATTATGAAATTTGAACAGAAGTAGATCTATTAGGTGTGCAAATGTTCATCATGATCAACTGTGTCCTGTCTGTAGCTATCCAAAGATTATATACTTAAGATTTAGATTTTACTTTGCTTTATCTGCCTGATCTACCATTTTGTTAAATTATATAGAAGATTGCAGTTTTCCTAATGACTGTTTTTATTTTTACACTGAGAAATAAGTGGAAAGCAATGCTTAAAATTGGCCATTGTAAGAAGTTCTAAATATTGTAATTGACCACTGTAAGAATATCTAAATATTGTAATTGATCATTGCAAGAATATTGAACATTATAAGAATATCTAAATGAGCTAAATTTTAAGATAATTGGTTATCATTTAATAATAAAAATGTTTCCCCAACCAATTGTTCTTTTTTTTGTGATGTTCTCGATCTAATTCGGAGACATGTAATTTATCTTAAACGAAGTTTACTAGACGATCCATTGAATAGCTGAAGAATCGTATCAAAATAACTAGACTTAAGTATTGAGGTTTCCCTTAAGGCGTTGTGAACCGATTTCCATTTGAATTTCCATGATCAATTTCCATTTTTAATCAAGTGAGGAAAGAGGTAACAAAGGAATGAAAATAGTGGGTAAAGGGATGTATAAAAATGAGCAAACATTATAAAACTAATATTACAACCCTGTATGTAAACCCTAACCCTAACTTTTGGTTTCCCAAATTTTTAGCTATATTACAGGGTAACAAATGTTCTCATGGCAGAAGAGAACCATATCGGACCTCACACTCCCTTGTCCTATATGGTTGTCAATTATTGTCAATGCAATTATTTTCTTTTTGTAACAACACCTCACTTTGAGCCATTCTTATAAGCCCCAGTAAAACATCATTATATACCTCAATAATAAGCACTACAACCATGGAAGCTGATTGAAGCCCATGCTTCTCCTCATGCTTTAAATGATATTGGTTTTATGTGGTGGAAATAAAAAGGGATTAACAAACAAACAAACAAAAAAAACAATCTTCCAGACTTTTTTCTGTCGTGGCTACAAGATGGTGAACTTCCACTGATTGTTCGGACTGCAGAATCTTCAAACGCAGACTAAAGACTCATCTATTTGCAGAGTATCTCAGACTAAAGACTTGTCTATCTGTAGAGTATCTCAATGACCAGTGATGCTGCACTTTCATAGCTTTTATCAATACTGATTAACTTAAATTCTAGTACCGATTTGTTACTGTATATCTCGTACTAGGACTAGCATGTTTCTTGTATTACAGCAGTGATCTAGATCAAATGTCTACTGACCTCTAACCTACTTACTGGCTACGATGCATTCTGTAAGTCAACAACAAAGCACTGTTTGTACGTCGCTCTGGATAAGAGTGTCTGCTAAATACCATGAATGTAAATGTAAATGTAAACTGCATTAGTGCTGTATGTGATAGAGGAACTCCAGTAAAGGTATAAACCACCTGTCTCATTTTTCAGCTGTCAACTTTGTCAGATCAAACCTGTGTGTATATGTGTACACAGTACTTTTGAAGACATTAATTGATTTAACCCACTAGACCAAGGTGCAAGCTACTATTTCTATTTATGTCACGGATTTCAAAACTAGCTAGCAGGCACAAATGGGAAGTGGAATCAGGATTGAAAACAGAAAACTGCATGAGGGATGTGTCAGAAAAACTCGATAAATGATTAAAATTTTAGAAAAAAGCTGTAAAACAGAGCTCCATAATACCGTCCTCACGTGCATCTCCCATGTGCAGGAAAAGTAAGCGTAAAAATATAGGCCTATCAAAGGATAGGTACAAAGCTTACTGTCGCAACTTGCTGTATATATGAACGCACGAAGAGTATATTCACCCCGTCTGATGTTCTGTGTTTCTAACTAGTTTTAGACGGAGATGAAGACGCCACATTTCCACACAATAAAATACCTACGCAGTTGTTACGTAGAGATCCTGTGACGTCACTTCCGCGAGAAACTCCTTGGAAGCTTATGTTGACGAACCCTGTTTAATAACTAATTTTTAAACAAATGTCAAGATGATCCTCACTGTTAAACCGCTTCAAGGGAAAGAGTGCAATGTGCAGGTACAATCATTTGTGATATTCCTATTTTGAATGACTAGTTAACGTTCGTTTGTTGCTGTTTTACACTGCCGTTGTCGTACGTGGTTAGCTAGCTATCTGTTAACATTACTAGATAGTCGCCAAGCCAACCAGCTAATTATTTTGCGAGCTGAAGTTATTTCGAGATGGTCATGTTAAAAATTATACAGGCGACATGTGAAATATCACTGGAATTTCCAGGTAATAGCTAGTTTAGCTTATATAAGTTAGCTAGCTAAGGCAGAAAGATAGCTAGTGTAAGGTAGCGTAGCTAACCTAGCTAGCAATCTGCTCCAGCTTTGCGTCGTTAAAGATTCAAAGCTTTGTTTGCCAGCTAGCTAGCTGTTTTAACCACAAAATATTGTTTTAGTTAGCTATCTAGCTAGTTGTGATGGAAGCGTTATATTTGGAGACCATGATTTTTTGTCGTTGCGCAGGTTGCAGAAAATGAAAAGGTGTCGACGGTAAAAGAACTAGTATTTGAACGTTTGAACATACCCCCTAATCAGCAGAGATTGCTGTACAAAGGAAAAGCCCTTGCAGGTAGGTGTACGCCAGGAAGTGCTGAGTTCACCTTGCATTTATACCAGTGCAGTTTTCTGCAGCAACATTATTGACATAACCTGGAATGGTACAGTTCGATATATTCTCTCTATAGCGTCTCTTGTGATTTCAGACGAATACAGATTGAGTGATTATTCCATTGGCCCAGAGGCCAAGTTGAATCTGGTGGTACGGCCAGCCGGGGAGAGAAACAGTGGTGGTGTTGTTACCGGTAGCAACAGCAGTAGCGCTCACAGCAGTGGGAACGCTGGCACTGGGGTGTGGAAGGTGCTGTCCACCGTCCTCGCCAAACACTTCAGTCCTGCGGATGCTGCCCAAGTACAGGAGCAGCTCATGAAGGTACTGCACTTTGTGTTCTTTATCTTTCTGTTGCCCGGTTTTTCTTTTCTTGTTTTGTTTGCCAAAGCTTTATGTGGTCTGTGGTAGAACTATAAGTGGGAATGCATCGAAGTCAGCAGTGATGACTCATAAGGTTTATTATTTTCTTCTTTTTAGGATTATGAGCGCTCCATTCGACAACTCAGTCTAGACGACATTGAACGCCTGGCTGTACGTCTGCTGCATCCTGAGACGGAAGGAATGGATACCTCATACATGGACTAGACGAGCTGGATAAAACCACATTCTTTTACAGCCACGAGGCAGCCATGGAGCTGGCTTGTTATAATGCAAAGTGAGGGTGAACACATAAGAGCAGAACTGTAAACCAAACCACTTCTGATTATTGCAAGGTTAGCTGTGGTTCACATGTATGACAGTCGCTCAGCTGTATTTTAACACGATTCCTAACCAGTCTATTGACGACTCTCTTCATCCTTTTTGGGTAGTTTAATGACTGTAATTAAGTACAATGCACAGTATACAATTCAAACCCAGCCTGGTTTTCAACCTGAGTCTGTTTCTGTCTTTCTGAGAGCCCTTTGCTCGAATCCACTGAACTGCAGTACTTGGCCTTGGTTGCTGATGTTTCTCAGAATAAGAATGGCCACCAGCAGGATACATTTTAATGAGCTACAGTTTCATGTAATCAGCTATCCAGGAGTTGGAATGGAGACCTATGTGCAAGGCTTTCCAACAGACATACACTATTGAGCACTGGATTAAGTGTTCTACAAACTTGCAGAAATTGGTCTGTACCAATAATTTGAAATCCATATTGAATGCAGCTTTTTAACAGTGGCTGACCTGTACGGAAAAGTAAGGTAAAAAATGAACTTGAATTAGGTTACATTGTGAGACTAGGTCACATTTCCTTCAACATGCTAAAATGTAGTTTAAAAGATCAGAGTAATGTATGTGCTGATTGGTCGGTGTGCGTGTTTAATTCAAGTTGACTTTTGGATGTTCTACAAACTTATTTATGACAGTCAAGGAGCTATGTTGATCACTACTGACCAGAGAACATTTGTGTTTGGCCAAATGTGGGTGATTGCTCTGACTTTGTAAATATTGTGTTATTAAAAGTACAAAAACAAAGAAATCCACTGTCTAAGTTCTTAATGAAGGTCAGGTTTTAATTATGATGCATAACATGGGAGGAGGCCAGAAGAGCTTCTAGCACTTTGGTCCAAAACATATCCTTAGCTTTATTTGTCCAATAGACATTGAAGATACCCAAAAAGGTTCAATGGTATGGTTGGCCAAGGACATGGATTTATTTTCATCTTGCATTAAAACATTTCTTAACCCATTTATCCTCAAATATAAAACTAGTTCTCAGACTTAAGGTATGTGGGTGTGTGTACATGAATCCCAGTACAGTATGTAAATGTACAAAAAGGCAAACATGAAGAGACACATGAAGAATGAGGACAGGTGGTGCCATCCAACACCTTGTGCTTCTGATGTTTCTGGGTCTACCAAACCCTGCTGCTTATATCACTAGTTGTGTTTCAATTTTATACCCACTTCCCTAAACTAGTTGTACAAGTTATTTGACACATACCAAAACAATAAGCAACACGCCGAGTGCATGTATGCAATAGTTGGCTTTGAAAGGCTCGAGGCAAATGGTGTAAATGGTCATATATAATATGATTGTGGCAATACCATTTGCACCACAGTTTGCACTATTTAGCAAAATCCCAAAACAATCTTGATTAACATGATGGACAAAAGCAAAACATTCAGGTTAAGTCTATATATGCCTTTGACTGAATACCATAGATGATTGCTTATTCAGATATGGATGACATGCAAATACAGATGGTCGTGACACCTTTATCATTGGTGTACTTTATACAGGTAGGGAATACATGGTCAGCATAATGCACATAACTGATTTAAGGGATGATGGAGAAGTATAATGCAGAATGAAAGGAACAGAGATTTGGCAGACAATCATTTTGAAATAGAGGAGGAAAAAAAAAAAAAAAAAAATACAACAAAGTTGCAGAAAAAGTGGACGTGGTGACAGTCTTTGAGAGTGATACTGGGAGTTTTAGCTTTAAAAGTAATGCTAAGGTTGAGGAAAACAGTCACGCTCTATCCCATTTCCTCTGACAGTTTGCCACATGTTCGTTGGGGTTTGGACAGAGAGGGACACCATCACATGGTTTTTCAAACCCTGGAGGTCTTGCACGGAGCTTTGGGTTTGGGGGTGGACGTGGTTTGTAATGGTTCAGCCTCTGCTGATCATCTCCATGCCTCTCTCCGCCCTCACAGCCGCTCTGTGATCGACTCCCCTTCAGCAATTACAGCCTTCACTGGAGGACGTGGGTCTGTCATCTCTTAGCTTGATCTGGTCTGGGAAATCAATGGGTTCCCCCTCAGACTCCTGGAAGGGACAGGAAAATAAGGGGTTAAACAGGGGGCTATTCACTGGTTCATTCCCAAATTAAATAAAGAACTTAGCTAATGTGCTGTTGTAGTTACCACATTTTTGCATTCTCTCCCCCTCCCTTTGTTTTTGTAGAGCGTGTTATTTGTGTTGCTTTCAAACATAGTCCGAAATGCATTTAAGAGATTAATTATACATGTCTCTGTACCTGTTTGAGTGCATTTCGAGCAATTGTCTGGAAAGCCTGGTCCACATTGATAGCTTCTTTGGCACTGGTCTCAAAATAAGGAATATTGTTCTTGCTTTGACACCATGCCTGTGCTCGTTTTGTTGTAACCTGTTTAAAACAAAAAGGTTTTACCAATATTTGATTTGAATGGTGCCATGGTTAATGGTGTGCTACGGTTATCAAAAATAATACATTTATAACTCTGCAAAGATGTAATTTTGGAAGCTTGACATAAATAAAAATGTGAATGCCCACTAACTTGTCTGTTCTCCAAGTCGATCTTGTTTCCAAGTACCACAAAGGGGAAGTTCTCAGGGTCACGAGGGCTGGCTTGGATCAGGAACTCATCCCTCCAACTGTCTAAAGTCTTGAACGTGTTCGGGGCCGTGACGTCATACACTAGCACGCAGCAGTCTGCCCCTCTGTAGAACGCCACACCCAGAGACTGGAAACGCTCCTGCCCAGCTGTATCCCAAATCTATCAGAGGCGCAAACACTAAATATCCAGCAAAGTGGGGAAAAAAAAAACTAACATTTGCTCTACTTGAAATAACTGTATGAAAAGCACAATCATAAGTTCCTCGATTACAGGATTTGAGATGAACAAAACATTCCTTCTGGCAGTGCCCACCTTTCAAAACCATCACAGCCAATCACACAACCTGATGAGTCATGTAGCTGTAGGCAACAAGGGTGAGCATTTTTTTGGCACCTATGCTAGGACACACAAACCTGTTCTTACAAACCCAGTGGAAATTACCAGGAAGCTAACAATAACAAGCACAAACATGACATGAGCTCACCGTGTGAGACTACAACAAACAGGCAGAGTTTGACAGTGTTTGATTCAGTCTGCTGGGCACTAATGAGGTCCATGATGGGTCAACCCAATCCAGCAATCAGTTGATTAAGGACAGTAAGATCCACTTGCATGCAAACCGTATTGCAACACCAGTTTTTTTTTTTATTGGTTTACAAATAAGACAAATGCTCATCACCATGTGGCACTTGAACAAAACACCATAGAAATGGTTTGCCTTGTAGCATCAGTGAAGTAAAGAGCCAGAAAACCTTCGTTGGATATTTCCAACATAAAAGATACAATGGATGTTACATCATCATCACAGCAAACGGCCATACTGAAGGCACTTTATAAAAAATATCTGGTTTTTGAAGTAAAGACTGGTGCGGTACCTTAAGTAAAGGCTGATGGAGAGGCCTTACTGAGGGCTCTTATAAAAGGAAATGCAGGTTTACACTGGGCACTGATGCACAGGCATAAACTGATACACACACACAACCTCTACCTTTCAGCTTCCAAATAGCATAATCACTAACGCCTTTCCAAAATCTTTCAATCTAAAATATCTCAAGACCTCGGCAAGTTCAGCTGCCCGTCCACCTTTGTACTTCACTTAAAACATTCCTCTAAAAGACTACAGGAAATACTAAAAATATATTCACAAAATTTCACAAGCAGTTCTTACTAATCAAATATTTTGACTTAAATTTTACACTGCCAAAAAAAAACAAAGAATCTTCACTGTTGATTCTAGAATTTTAAAGAGTGAAAATAAAATGTATGATGATGGTTTATAAGAATTAGTAATCAGAAATGAGGCCACAAATTATTACAGCCGTGTTGAACTACCTGTTTGTGGCCAGAGTTATAAAATGCTTGTAGCAAAGTTGCCAACAATAAATTTCGCCCCATCCTGTTGTCTAAAAAGGCTAAATAGTAAAGGTTCTTGCAGTACTGAGAAGCTGACTGCACAGCACTGTTTCCAGCAGCTAACCTATCGTTGTGTGTACAGAGCAAAACAAACCTGCATAGTAACAAGCCTGTCATCGACCATAACCTCCTTGGTCAGGAAGTCTGCACCAATCGTGGCTTTATACTGGTTGCTGAACTTATTGTTAACATACTGGTTCATTAAAGAGGTCTTCCCAACCCTGTAAAGGCAGAAAAAGTGAAATCAAAGGCACAGCAGGACATGAGCAGAAGCTTCACACTCTGTGGTCCCCATCCTAGACCACCAATTCTGTCTAAAATAGTATTATACACAATTATATGATATTGTGCATATTGCACACGTGCACAATTATACAAATTAATAGCTTAAGCAATTCATTACAGAATGAACAAATGAATCTGCTGACTGAGGAGCTATTTCATCAACAAAACAGCTTGAACATCCGTACCGGGGGGAACTCATGACTGTGACTGCTTTTGAGGTGTAACGTGTGTGTGTGTGTGTG
>JAOXYF010000016.1:1423174-1439085 GCA_028565775.1 Sternarchorhynchus goeldii
GACTGCTCTCTAACACAGAATCAGACTGCTCTCTAACACAGAATCAGACTGCAGAATCAGAGTAGTCTAATACAGAATGTTAGTGCTCTCTAATACCTTCCATTTAATAAACACCTTCATTTTTCCTCTAATGTCAGAATGAGCATCGTAGAATGCGATCTCTTCCATGTTTCCTCTTAACACTCTTCCCACCTGCCTGTTTCTGCCTCTCCGCTGCGTCCCAGGCGATGGTGCAGGACCAGGCTCCCAGAGCAGCTACCCAGGTTGCACATCCCCTCCTCAGCCACAGGAGCTCACCTTCTCCACTCCACTGTTTTCCTTCATAGTCTTCTCACCACTTTAAGCAAAAGTGTCTTCATTTGTGTTTGTTTTGATTTTGGTTTAATCAAAGCCCTTCTCTGTCTGGTGTGTCCTAATCCCATGGGTTTTTTTGGTTGTGTGTTTTAGTGGACATGCCATCACTTATTCAAACACACACACACATTCTATCTTGAAGTGAGCACGATGAGTAAAGACACAGACATTTTAAAAGTCTTGACTGAATGGTTTTCCAGTATATTGAAACTCCACCCAGATAAGATGCACCTCCACCAGGCTGATTAGATGGTGCTTCTCTTGTTTCTTCTCTTTTTTACTCTTTGTCCTTCTTATAGGAGTCAAAGCAGAAGAATGGGGAACGTTTCTTCACTGCAAAAACCAGGTATTTAATGACTGGCTTGTTCACTTTTCTCTTTTTCTGGACTGTTTTTGTTCTGATCCTTTGTTGTTTTTGTTCTGATCTTTTGTTAAAGCGATGCTGTTGTGCTCACCTGAAATTAGTCTTGATTTTCTTCCAAGATTTTCACAGATTTTGAAGAAATTCGCAAGGAAATTGAAGAGGAGACTGATCGCACTACCAACAACAAGGTAATGAAGGAAGACAGCAGTTTAAACCACACACACACACACACACAGACAGAGGTTGGAACGTTTTCAAGATCTGCTGCAGCTTCTATGTATTGGCCCCTTGTTTTGATTGATTTTTTATGTGATTTAATATCTCTGTTTTTGTACACAGGGCATTAGTCCAGAACCAATCCATCTGAAGATCTACTCCCATAATGTTCTAAACCTGACCCTGGTCGACTTGCCTGGCATCACCAAGGTAACTGCAGAGGCATTAATGCAATGTCTTCCTCATTTTGCTTTGTGACGTTTATTTTGTGAGAAAGCTTCTGCGTTTTTGGCTCAGGTCTCTCCTGATTCTTTGCAGGTCCCGGTCGGCGACCAGCCTGAAGACATCGAGACTCAGGTGCAGGACATGATCCTCTCCTTCATCTCCAACCCCAACTCTCTCATCCTGTGTGTATCGCCGGCCAACTCGGACCTAGCCACATCCGACGCGCTCAAGCTGGCACGCGAGGTGGACCCAGAAGGTGAGGTGCCCTGCCACAGCTGCCCACGTCTCCGCTCGCTCTGACCGTCTGCTCCTGGAGGCCCTGATGTTTGACGCTCTCATCCCTCGTGACTCACACATTTTTTCCTTTTTCCTCCTTTGACAGGTTGTTGTCCCTCGAGGTCCCCAACAATTTGTCTGTGGAAGCTTAAGTAAAGCTCCACAAATTAGAGATTTTCTATCTAGGTTCAGAAGCGCTTCCGTGTGTATTCTGTTTTGCGGATGTGTATCTGACTCCTGGGGGTGGGTGGGTGTGTGTGTGTGTGTGTGTGTGTGTGCGTTTGCACGGTCAGGGCGGAGGACTCTATTGGTTGTGAGTAAGCTGGACCTAATGGATGCTGGGACAGACGCGCTGGAGGTTCTGTTGGGCCGGGTCATTCCAGTCAGGCTGGGTATCATTGGGGTTGTGAACAGGTAAAGTGCCTTTACCAACATAGAAAAATGCCGTCAGAATAGCTTTTAACTGAAATATTGTCACGTTGTTTTTCCCACTGAGTTTCATTAACTGCACTGGTGTGGTATTACATGGGCCTAAAGAAGCCTGAAGAGATTGTTGGGGATTTAAAGTAAAGCAGATTCCAGGGAGAGAGCAGCAGGGTGAAATTGCTCAACATTGATCCTGAATGTAATATATAGTAATGCTTAGATTTCAATTCTGAGGCTTTATCTAATGACAAAAAAAAGTTTCCACTAAAACTTGGATGATTTTCTCCCTTCCATCCCACTCACTTTATCCCTTGTCAGAAGTTTACGCTCTGCTGCTCTTTACCGTGAATAAAGAGTGTAAGTTCACCAAATACATTATATAAGTTCACCAAAGTTGCCCAAGAGGTCATTAGAGAAAAATCAATATTTGATTTGCAGCTGCAAAGTGTCAATGAGCGTACGTAGAACGAAACGTTTAATCAGGGATCTGCGTTACTACAGCCATTCTAAACAGCTCTGAATCGATATCTAGCAGGGAGCCTGTCGGGATTCATGTCCTAGCACTTGTTGCGGTCTCTCTTCCTGCTGTGAAAAGCCTCACGTTTTTCCAGCGGCACCTCTCTGCCCTCTCTAAGCCCCTGAGCACGGGGGGCCACGCTGCCTGCCCACCAGATGAGGGCGCCCTTGAGAAACATCAGGCCCCTCTAGAGTCCTTTATAACAGCACGGGACAACGCCCTGCTTGAGACCTGCCTGAGCTGCTCTCTCAGCCATCCAGCACCGCATGTGCAAACCTCTCTGGAATCGCGACATTTGTTAAGCTACACCCGCTTTCCCACGCTACACCCGCTTTCCCACGCTACACCAGCTTTGCTACTCTACACCCGCGGCAGTTAACAACAGGTTGTTTTTTCCACTAATGCTTGGCACAGATACAGGGGTTCTGTGCTTCACACCTCCTTTTTGGAGATACCCTTTACATTTTCTAACCCTTTTTTTATTTACTCCTCCAGAGAGGCCATTTCAGTTTTATTGACCTAAAAATACTTCTCCCATTTCCAACTCTACAGAACAGGCAGTAAATGATACCCTGACCCTAGATTGATCTGCAAGACTGCTTTTGGTTTTTTCCTTTGAAAGAAAAGATGGGAGGAAAGTGGGCTGCTCTCGTCCAACGCCTCAACGCTCCTCCTCCTCTACCTCCTCCCCCGACAGGAGCCAGCACGACCTCAACACGGGCAAGAGTGTGTCGGACGCGTGGCGTGACGAGCAGGCCTTCCTGCAGCGCCACTACCCGTCTGTGGCGGGGCGCGCGGGCTCACGGCACCTGGCACGCGCCCTCAGCCGCCTGCTGATGCACCACATCCGCGAGTGCCTGCCCGAGCTGCGGGCGCGCACCACCTCCCTCGCCAGCCAGCACCAGGCCCGGCTCAGCGGCTACGGCCGGCCCGTGGAGGACCCCAGCGCCATGCTGCTGCACGTAGTCACCAAGTTTGCCTCCGACTACCGCGACACCATCGAGGGCACGGCCCGCCACATCCAGACGTCCGAGCTGTGAGTGTCGCCCGTCGAAGCGTCCGGGTGCTGAGGGTACATTAGTGGCGTATTCTGTGGATGTACTGGGGAGATAAACGCGTGCTGTGGAGGTGATGATACCGCTGCCACTGCGGCTGGGATCCTGCCTGCACACAGCTAATGTAACACACAGCTAATTTAGACTGAGCATCCGAGAATGGAAAATGGTGACATGAGTGGGAGGAATATCAGGTGTTTGTTACGTTACGTAAGATTTTTAGATGAGTTCCAGACCTAATGGACTCGAGAATTGAGTCACTGCCAAACTGAAAGCTAACATGTCCTCCATCTGGCTGTGCTGACCTCTGCCTGCCTGCATCGTTCCAGTAACCCTCCTCTCCATCTGAAACTGTAGCATCTCCTTCTCTGAGTCTGGGTGGCTGATAGATATTGAACTCTACACATTTGTTCTGTGCAGCTGAGCGAAAATGACAGGCAGGTAATTAGGCAGCACAAAACTCCTTACTCTCAGCCGCTGGGCTGGAGACTGGAGCCATGTGTCTCTGTGACTGCTGTCACCACACACTGGCTATTGATCAGCACGGCGCATGACATTCAGGCCGCATGGTTCGCTTGTGGTCACGCTGAGTTGGTGGGGCTCTTGGGTCTGCGTGTGTGTGTGTGTGTGTGGGTGTGTGTGGGTGTGCGTGCGTGCGTGTGTGTGCGTGGGTGTGCGTGCATGCGTGTGTGTGTGTTTTTACAGGTGTGGTGGGGCTCGTATCTGTTACATATTCCACGAGACGTTCGGTCGAACCCTGCAGTCCATCGACCCCCTTGGTGGACTCACTGAATTAGACATTCTCACGGCCATTCGAAATGCCACGGTGTGTTTGTGTTTGTGTGTGTGCGCATGTGTGTTTGTCTGTGCATGTGTGTGCGGTTCAGTGTTTTTATACTTTTATGGTTCAGTGTTTTTGTGGTTCAGTGTTTTTGTGCTTTTGTGGTTGCCCATGTGAAAAGTCATCATTTTATAGCTAAACATTGTTATTATTCCATTTTCTTTGTACACAAAAAAAGTGTTTTGTGGTTTTCCTTCTAAAAAGCCTGTCATGTATTGACCATCCACTGGAAACAGTTTAAACCATTAATATTTTTTCAAAGTTGTTGCTGAGAGTGGTTTAAATCCCACTTGAATGCTGGGTAATGTAGTCTCTTGTGCTGCAGGGCCCCCGGCCGGCTCTGTTTGTCCCTGAGGTGAGCTTTGAGCTGCTGGTGAAGAGGCAGATTAAGAGACTTGAAGAACCCAGCCTGCGTTGTGTAGAGCTCGTCCACGAGGAGCTGCAGCGCATCATTCAACACTGCTCATCCCATAGTACACAGGTAACACACACACACACACACACATGCACCTGTGTGTATCGTAGAGCACTGTAAGTGTTTCTGTTTGTGTGCACATCTTAGTCTTGTCCAACAAGTTTAAGAGAGATTTGTCCAACAAAAAGACATTTGGTATTAAGGGAAAGCAGTATTTTTCAGATTCCATGGAAGATGCTGATTGGTTGTGCTTTAAGCCCAGTGGAAGGTGCTGAATGGTTGTGCTTTAAGACCAGTGGAAGGTGCTGATTGGTTGTGCTTTAAGCCCAGTGGAAGGTGCTGAAATGTTGTGCTTTAAGTCCAGTGGAAAATACTGATTAGTTGAGCTTTAAGCCCGGTGGAAGGTGCTGATTGGTTGTGCTTTAAGCCCAGTGGAAGGTGCTGATTGGTTGTGCTTTAAGCCCAGTGGAAAGTGCTGATTGGTTGTGCTTTAAGACCAGTGGAAGGATGATTTAATTGGAGATGATTTTGTTTCAGCATGTCTTTTGGCAATTATTGGGTTAATCAGAAACAAGTCCTTACTTTTAGAAACATGTCCTACATGAGAAACTCAGGTGCTTTTTATATACATACCAACACATTCAGGTCTCGCCACTTCAGGTCTCATGTTTCATCTGGACGCGTTCAGTCTGCGATGGGACCCGGTCTGTTCACGGTAGGTGAGATTAGGACGTTCAACATGCTGTGGGTCTGTAGAAACTGGGCTCAGACCTACTGGAGCAGGATATCGCCATGAGACAACAGTGTGGCCATCACTTGACTGCTGTGTACAGTCGAGAAATAGGGTTCAGCCTTTACACTACATCACCTGTAAATCAAACGCAAGTAATTATTACTACTGCTGTCTTTTTGCCTTGGGTTTGATGTCATGCAAATCACATGACTCTCAGTCGTGTCTCTTGTGTGTGTACGCTTTCCTGGCCTTGACATTTCATTCAAATTCTGCTCTTATCTCTCCTCCTGCCACCTGCTCTGTTTACATACATAACACATTATCAGTCTTTTATTCTCTCTATTTTCCATTCAGATTGTGTGTGAGTATTTTTGCCAGGCTGCAGTGAGCGCAGAGGTGTTCATAACTCTCCTCTATTAACCTTTACCATAACGTAGTGCGAGGGACTACACTGTAGACTCTCTCACATATTAAATAATGGCTTTCTTTCTGTCTGCCTACTTTTGGCTGTATACAAGGAGTTTAGAAGCTACATATACGTGTTATGTGTTTGAAAGGTGTGTGTGTGTGTGTGTGTGTGTGTGTGTACGCATGATTATGTGCTGACAGGAGCTTTTGCGGTTTCCCAAGTTGCATGACTCTATAGTGGAGGTGGTAACAAGCTTACTGAGAAAACGTCTTCCAGTCACCAATGAAATGGTAAGAGGCTGAAATCAGATGCACGAAAGCAAACAGGGGCTTTGGTTGAGGTGACCTGCATGAACACGGTGAGCTTCTGCTCTCGTCTGATGACGGCCTCCTGGTGGCTGTGTGCACATCTGTCTCAGGTACATAATCTGGTGGCAATAGAACTGGCATACATCAACACCAAGCATCCAGACTTCACAGATGCAGCTCAGGTGTCTGCTTCAGTAAACAGCCATCAGGTATTCATCTCACACACACACACACACACACACACACGCATACATACATACATACATACATAAATGTTTATGTATGTTTATACATAAATCAACACAAACTTTCTCTCTCTATCTCTCTGTATAGCTTTATCTATCTCTCTCTCTCGCACTCTCTCTGATATGCACCGGTCACTCTCCCAGACCCACAAGTCCGTACCTCTCTCATCGAGTATTCCACCTTTCATTTACTCTCTGCTCCCTTCAGTCTGACTCATTTGATGCTGGAAAGAGCCGGAAGAACGAGAGAATTCCGTCAGAGGAGAAGGGCCCCGTGTCTGGTTTTGGAAGCCCCGTTAAAGCCGTCAACTTGCTGGACACGGTGAGAGACTGTTCTGGGACCAGTTTCTCCTCATTGCCACCCCCCACAGCCGTGGTGTTCAGCCCAGTCTTTCAGGAAGCCTGGCAATTCCACAAGTCTGGTCTGTTTCCACACTTCACACTCCTGGTTAATCACCTGACCTTGATTACCTGGCTCAGGTGTGCTGGAACAGAGCATAACAGAAACTGGAACAGCCCGGAGTCCATGAACACTGCATTAACCAGGGGTACCAAATTTACCATGAATATTTAAATCCTGCTCTAATGAGAACTCCAAGGGGAGCGGCATCTGAAGCTTGGAATATTTACACCTCCTTTTCACTTCATTAGGAATATGCTAATGTCCTATTACAGCGAAAGACGTTGTTTTTCGGAGCCAGAAGCCAGTGCACTCATTGGTGTAGATTGGCGAATGTCAGTCTTTAAGGTGTGGACTGGTGTGTTTGGGGCGTGGCATATACAGATGTGCAGATGAAGGGTGTGTTTAATGATGTGTTTAATTTGATGCGTTTTTGGCTCCTGCAGCCGGTGCCAATCTCACGCAAGCTGAGCTCCCGTGAACAGCGAGACTGTGAGGTCATCCAGCGTCTCATCAAGTGCTACTTCCTTATCGTGCGCAAGAGCATCCAGGACAGGTCAGCAGGGTCAGGGGTCAAGGGTCAGCTGGGTCAGGGATTTCCAGTGGTGCTGTATCGACCAGCCGTGGTGGAGTGTGGGGTGCTGTGTTTCACTAGGCTGCTTCATCGTGCTTCGGGCTATGATGTCTCTGAACGTGCTTTTATGGTCCAACATTGGTGAAACGCTTCTTTTAAAATAAATCCTCCTTTAACAATAGATTCACTCTCTTCTAAACTTGAATTGCAGTATCTAAAAACTAGACATTTCACTGAACTGACCCACATAGAGTAACAGTCTGTATAATCCCCCTGTCCTACCTACTTTCATGACTAACGTTTCAGCAATGCTCTCTACCCCTCCCCCGCCCTGGTTCTGCTCAGTGTGCCGAAAGCAGTGATGCACTTCCTGGTGAACCACGTGAAGGAGAGGCTCCAGAGCGAGCTCGTGGGTCAGCTCTACAAGCAGCCGCTCCTGCAGGAGCTGCTCATCGAGTCTCAGGAGACAGCACAGCAACGTACCGAGCTCGCCCGCATGCTGGAGGTGTGTGTGTGTGTGTGTGTGTGTGTGTGTGTGTGTGTGTGTGTGTGTGTGTGTGTGTGTGTGTGAGTGGGTTGGGGGAGTGGATGGGTGTGTGTGTGTGTATGTGTGTGTTTTCCAGATGCACAGCAACTTCTGGACAGTTTCTCTAGTCACACAGAAACTTCTCTATTAATGTGTCACTCACAGATGTTACAGTATCAGGCCAACGTTTGGACACACTGAACGGGCTTTCATAGCCTTAAAGGCATTTTATATCAAAATAGAGTATATTAGAAATCTGTGTGTGTGTGGGTGTGTGTGTGTGTGTGTGTGTGTTGAAGGATGCAGCACATCAAAGGAAAGCAGGGCTGCCTGTATACAAACAACATCTGTTTAACACGTGTCCAAACTTTGGACTTGTCCCGTAGCCAGGTGCTTGTCCTGCAGCCAGGTGCTTGTCCTGCAGCCAGGTGCTTGTCCTGTAGCCAGGTGCTTGCTGATTCACACCCTGCTGGTTTTGTTGAACTTGTCTCGTGATTCTGTCCTCTTACTCTCAGTATTATTTTTCTTCTCCTCCCTGTCCATTTTCTGTTTCTTGTGTGGTTTCTTTTCTCAGGCGCTGGAGAAAGCCAACAACATTATCTCAGAGATCCGAGACACACACCTGTGGTAGCCAGGTGCACACCTGCGGTAGCCAAACACTGTCAGCTGTGGCACGTTGATGAGTGAGTGTGTGTGTGTGTGTGTGTGTTTACATGTTTTGTATGTCTGTACTGGGTGAACACGTCATCTCACAAATACATATTTAATGAATGTCACTGCTTTCTGAGCACATGCATTCCACAAGTATTTATAAACATGTTTTATACATTCGTAATTGTTCAGGTACTTGTTTATATATACTTATATTTACTAGTTTCCTTAAATATGTATTTGTGTGTGTGTGAGTGCGTGTGCGTATATGTTCAGGTGAGCTTGGACTTTTTTCCTCCATTATTAGCCATACATGAACAATCCCACAAGGATTTCCTGCTGTCCTGGGATCTGAAACTGCATTGCATTAAGACACTCATTAAGGAAGATCCTAACATTTTTGCCAAATTTCAAAAGTCTGCACATTCCCTAACCCTGCTGCATTTTGGACTGTTCTGTTGCGATTCACTTTCACCATATCATAGTTCCTGCTTCCCTTAAACTACACCCAACCACAAGTGAAATGCCAAGTTCATTGATCAGCACTAAGAACAGTGCTCATTTAAAAACAAACCCACTGCACAGCATTTTTAGAGGGGTTACCCATAATCCTCGGCCAATCATAGGCTCTCCTGGCTGGAACCAGCCTAGTCTATGTAAATAAAGAAACCCAGAAGAGCCCCGTGCCGACTGCAGTGTTGTATCCAGATGTGTTATTAATATTACAAAGCTGTTTTCCCCTCAGAGAACATTGGCATTTCTGAATAGACTGTGGGAACTTGCTGCAAGAATATGGAGCAACCGACTGTCTCTCATACAGTGCGCCATTTAACAATGGCGTCTCTGTTCAGATGTGTAGGGCTTTAGTGAAGGACAAGCTAATAAAAAAAGCTTTACGTGAATTGTGAAATTTAACACTTGTAAACAGCAACCGAGCAAGAAAAGCTTTATTATTTCTAAAGTATCAGTATATTAAGATTGTAAATACTATATAATTATGTGCTCTATTTAAGTTATTGGCGAATGTTATTATGAAGGAAATCCTGTGCACGCGGGTCCGGTATGCATGGTTCAGACTTTGAACAAAGATGAATATTGCAGTAGATCACGGGAGAACGGGCTCCTGTTCTTACGTCATGATGAGGTGTTCAGTAAACTAGAAATGGCCTGATGAATGCTGCTTCATTACGTTTCACTTCGTCTAACTTAAATCAGATCGTCTGCGCAATTTTGTTTTTATAATGCAAAGGCATTAGCGTGCGTTGAATTAGTCAACACGGGCTAGAAAAATCGAACAAAATGCGATTACTGCATACATGTAGTCCAACTTTGGGTCACTGGTATTGAGCAAAATGTGGCGCCGCAGAACAAGTCCTTGGTCGACTGAAACAGTAGAAATCGTGCTGCACGTGCAGCAAGTCGCTTTCGTGTAATTATTTATGGGTGCGTGAATGGTCTGTGTGAATGCGCAGTGCATTAAAGGTCGCGAGATATGGAGCTATTACGAAGTCGAGTCACGGTCAGTTAGAAAACTACGCTGCTGAGGAATGCTTTTTTAGTCACAAACATGAAGAAATGATACAAAATTAAAGTTAGTTTAAAAACTGCCATTTATATCAGATGTGCAGGACAGTGAGATTGCCGTAGCGTAGTATAGACGTTGGAGTGATCTGATGTCCCGTATTCGCTTCAGTTTGTTGCTGATTTGAAATTCTTTCTGCCATTTCACTAGATTTGGCGGTGGCAGATGTAATGTCACACCGTCTATGTGTTCCTTGATTAAATTCAGATGCTTTGAAGTCCCCTACATAACGTACGGTGAAGTCTCTGCATGGGGTTTGATAGGTGAAGAAAGGTCTCAGCACTTCAAACGCTTAGCAGTGTCCAAGCCAGTCTGAACGAGGAGAGGAGTGAGCTCACTGGGTCAGCAGGCGACGCCGGTCTGACCGGTGCCAACTGAAATAACAGGCCAGAGCAACGGAGACCTCGCGCACTAGAGAATGTAGATCTGTTCATGTGGAAGTTCAGATAGAAAGAAAACACTGTCAGTTGGACTGTTGGCACCGGCTCTAGCATACGTATTATTATTATATATTTTTTTGCTTGTCTCTCATTTTGAGCACGTGTCTCTGCGCTGGTTTCTCTTGTCTGATTTAACGTCCTGCCTGCAGCCAGGAGCTTGTGTATTCTTTGTGCGAGTTTGGCGCACGGGAGTCCTACTTTCCCCAATCGCTGCTTTCTCGCGAGGACAAGGCTCTGCGTTTCAGCGGCGGCAGGGATATCAAGACTAGAGTGACGACCTTATTAAAGGGCTGGTGTTTAAAGGGAGCGCGGCGCGTGAGGGAGACCGGCGCAAGGCCGGTGAATTTTAATCACCCCTGCTGCAAATCTCGCCACTAATGAGACGATGGTTAGGAGAATGAGGTGTAAAAAAAAGCGCCATTTAACCACGTCCGTGCCGCAGCGTCGATGCTGCGGGGTTCCGAACAGCTCTCGTGCGAGTGCTCTCCACTGCGCTCAAGCCAAGAGGAGAGGAATAGAATTATTTAAGTCTGTGTACTCTGAATTTGATCATGGTATGAAAGTGAAATGATAAAGGAATGTTTTGGTTTAGGGACTGCCGAGGATTAAAACATTCCGTCCATTGTCTTGCCATCTATGATGTAACATGTTGAAACGTGTTTTGCATGTGTAGAGTGTGTGTGTGTATCTGTCTTTCTCTCTCTCTCATATATATATATATATATATATATATATATATATATGAGAGAGAGAAGGACTGGGTGATTTTTTTTACAATTATTTTAAATAACATTACAACTTGACAAAAATGCCTGTGAGTTCTTTGACTGTTGATTATTTTTCTTTTTTATGGTGATACATAGACCTACAGATGTACTGATATTTGTTGGTATGGAACAAAGTCATTAAAATTTAACGCAAGCCTTCCTCCCTCCTCCTTTATACACAACAGCACAAGATACGAATTATTCATATTTGCTGGATACTTGGTGGTGGTGTTAAACGAGGCTGCTAGCCAACAGTCGGGTTTTCTCTGCATTTTTTCCTGCGTTGGAATGAAAACGAGCAAGCTGCGAAAGTCTGGAGAGAAACACCGCGCCACGTTTTAGCGCAGCGCTCGCGTTTTTATAGCTCAGCGCCCACAGGCAACAAAAGGAGCGGAAAGAAGAAGCACTTGCGTGTGCAGAAAGCCGCCTATCAGATCGCCTGTACAACTGTCTTCCCGCGCAGCACTGCAAAATAAGCCTCGACTTAGACGCACACCGCCCTTCGAACAAAGAGAGGGAAGAGATAGCAATTAGTGCCGGGGAACATAATATTTATCTTGATGTAAATAAGATTTACAGACAGTTGACTCTTTTAGAAATGTATTTTTATTAAACACCGGAGGCCACGAATATGCCTAGGTAACAGACCTGATATTTAGGCTATGCAGCGCAGAGTCAGAGGCCAAAAAGACACGATTTGGCAACCTCGCAAATTTCTAATGCTCCGAACTTGCTAGGGTAACAAAAGCCTTACCAGAGGATAGCTCCCCCTCCCTCCCTCCCTCCCTTTCTGACACAGAAACCTCGTGCACCGGCCCGTCTGGCAAGACGTCGGCAATTAATCACGTTTGAATTACATGCCGTCAGCCAACACAGGGCTGCTGCCATGGAAAAATAATTACAACGCAAAACAAATATGCGGCGATGAGTTGAATGACGATAAGGAATGCCGATGGGCCCGGTGCTGTTTCTTATCGGGAATATTTCTGCGTGATGTCTTTTGAAGAGACTTGCTGTACCGCGATAATTGATCTCTAAGAGACATGCTCGTGCCAATGTAGAAAGCGCAGAATACTGTACATGTAAAGTGCATGTTTGTTTCTGAGTGCATAAAACATCCTGTTTTTAATGTTAAAGGTAAATACATTTACATTGTTATCTCTGTGGTGTCTTCTGGAGGATGTGAAGATGTTTAGAGACCTATACCTGTGGATACGTGTGACGTTGTTAATGACTGCGCACAGAAAAAAAACTTAAGAGCATAATAGACTTTGCGAGCGTCATCTCGTGAGCAGCAACTGCGCGCATCCTCTACCTCTCCCCACTAGTTCTTTTGTACGGTGCCAATTTTGCTACCGTACTTCCACTAAAGGCCTCGCCAGATGGAGAAGATTTAACTCGGGTGCAATAACTCGCGGTTGTGTTTGGGAGAGAAATGTAATTAGTTACTCGTACCTGATAAAGCGCGCGAAGGCGCAGCCTTGCATTTCGGTACTTAATGAGACGTCTAATGAAAATGACTATGAGCTTCTAGGGGAAGAACAGCACCTTCTCATCTGCCGTGACAGTAAACAAGTCGGTCACTGGAGGAACACCGACTCCGAAATAAGCTAAATCTCCCCGCACGACCTATCCGTTTCATCAGATGCAACGACAGGAATATTTGACTTGAACATATTTTTGTCTGCTACCAAAGTGCGGTGTAAAGCAGAAATAGCACGTAAGCCAGCAACGCCAAGGTCATGTGTTCAGCTCCCGGGGGAACACACTTACTGATAAATATGCAAGTCTGGATAAGAGCGTCTGTCAAATGCCGCAAAAGTTTTGATGTCTACCTCTGCAGCGCGAGTTCTTTCCAGAGCGACGTGAGTGACAGCGCCTTAATGAATTCAGGATCACGAGACTTATACCGGTATGTTTCCCAGGGTCTGTAGCGTCAAGGTGCAAAGTGGTCACTGCGCTTTTGAAGCACATAACATCCGGCCACCTTTAAGCACCCGTCCGACATAGACACACCTCAGGGCATTCGGCGGCCGGAAAACCGAAACCGTACAAAGACACGTTTCAGTGGCAAGCAGAAGGTGAAAGATTGACAGGACAAAAAACATCGCCAAGGGCTCTGGGCTCTTGATTTTAAAGCTCACCCAACTCTTACAGAGAGAAAACAGTCCTCATCAAAGGAGTCTGTCTCCTAGAGACCTTACCAAGGGTTCCCTCGTGCAATAGAAACGTTTTGTCAGCACTTCAAAGCAGGGGCCGTTGGCACTTTGGGAAAATACTGGATTTTTATTGCTAGTTATTAAAAAATGTATGCAGTTAATGCACTCTGAAATGTAGCAAAGGACATTATATATACTGTCAAAAGGACATTATATACACTGGCAAAGGACATTATATATACTGTCAAAAGGACGTTATATATACTGTGAAAAGGAAGAAAGCAGTGTTGGATCTATTTTTTAAACTCAGAATTTAGAAATATTAATATATGAAAAGATTAATTGTTTTTCAGCAGGTATTTTCAGTGGGAACCCTTCCCGGGTTCTTAACAGGTTACAGTACAAAATTCAGCTGCCAGGGTCTTGACTAGAACCAGATCTTGGGAGCATATCAGCCTTGCTTTGAGCTTTACACTGGCTTCCAGTGCAACACCGGGTCCAGTTTAAGCTGTTGGTGCTGGTGTTTATGTCTCTGCGTGGCCTTGCTCCATCTTATCTCAGTAGCCTCCTCGAGTTGTACTGTCCATCACGCTCTCTCCGTTCCTCAGATTTACTCCTGCTCAACGTTCTCCCCTCTAAGCTGCGTCCTGTTGGTGATGGGGCCTTCAGTGTTGCTGGACCAGAATGATGGAATCTCTTGCCCTATGAGCTGCGTGCTCATTCAACGTTAGAACGTTTTTAAAGCCTGGATAAAAACTCACATGTTCCAGGTGCATTATGGGTGAGAGACTGAGATTTATTTTTACTTTTATTATTTTATGTTCTATTTTTTGAATGTTTTATATTTTACTGTACAGTGTCCTTGAGTGACTTGAAAGGCGCTTATTAAATAAAATATATTATTATTATTATTATTTAAGCTACTCTTGGAGCTCTGAATTATGCTAACAGGCAATGTTCAATCACATTAATTATGCTAACAGGCAATGTTCAATCACATTAATCTGGAGAAAGGGCACACCCCAAAGTGCAGGTTTATAGTGGTGTTTTTGACTCCAGTCTGCAGCCCCTCAGTCCAGGGTCATTTGGGATTGGGCAAATCACTGGTCTGTAAGAAGAATCTAAGTGTGGTGGATTGGCCACTTCTGGTGACCGCATCATTCACTCCATTAGCCCAGACCCAAATGATGCACTGCACTCAGCTAATGTGTGCAGTGCACACTGGTCCCATTTCCCATTTCTCAAAGGATTCCTCACAAGCACCTTCTATGCTCCCTCTGTGCTCCCTCTATGATTTCTCTGTGTGCCCTCTATGCTCCCTCTGCGTGCCTTCTATGCACCCTCTATGCGCCCTCTATGAGTCCTCTATGAGCCCTCTATGAGCCCTCTATGAGCCCTCTATGAGCCCTCTATGATCCAAATTTTCTAAAATTTTCCAGTCTGATAAATTCCACAAAATGTTCCACATACATGATACATTCATGTGGTTCACACCTTTCTGGACCAACCATAGAGCATCACTGGCACCTCAGGATCTGTATTATACTGGGCGTTCTCACCATTCAGTGTTTTCCCTCCTGTAAGGCACTTGATTTACCTCATAAAGACCTTGATTGTCTGCTGATGAAACGGGTCTAATTAAGTTAGGGAAAATATTTAAATATACAGGACTGTGGTCCCTCCAGGGGTCTAACGCACCCCCCTCAGCTGATGGAAGAGCTAAGGTAGGATTCCACCTAGCGGTTCATACGAGTTCATTCCATCCTGATTGACTTATGCAAATAACCCTGCGTGCTGCATTGTGCCTGTTTGTTTAATAGTCGGATTGCTTCTCAGCTGTAAACAAAACTGCTTATCGATGCACAGAGCTGAACGAGCAACGGTTGTAGAATATCAACTTTTCGGCCGGGCATCGTGTTGATCTGCACAAGGTGTGGTGTGAGATCCAGCTCCTGAAGCTGGCAGCCATTGGTCAAAACTCACCGCTTCCCCACCACACCAGATGAACATCGATTGGTGGCATTTCATCCAGTCTTGCCAGGCAATTTCACCCGGTGCCAAGCGACTGTTGCCTCATCAAAGCCAAGTCACATCTACAAGCCTGTGTCAGGCATTCTGAAACTAAATTACAACAATATATCAGTTTTAGAATCCCTCATTGGAGTTGTGCATTGATTACTGGGGATGAAGGTTACTTGCTGGAGCACGAAAAATCGTTTGGTTTCTGTGAAACTGCTGAAACATTCACACGGAGGCCCTTTGTTTTCCTGTCCACCTTTCTTCAATATCTCTCCTTTAAAGTTCTGCATTCTTTAAACTCTACAATCTCCCTAATGTCCCTTTCATTCTCTCTCTCTCGCTCTCACACACACACACTATCTCTCTCTCTCTCTCTCACTTTCTCACTCTCCCACACTCTCTGTCCCTC
>JAOXYF010000016.1:1441645-1458239 GCA_028565775.1 Sternarchorhynchus goeldii
ATAAAGAGAGAGAGAGAGAGAGAGAGAGATATCACTTACTCTCTCACACACAATGTATATTTATATTCATGTATATTATACTCACTTCTCCTCGCTCACCTCTCACCTCTCACCTCTCCTCTCTCCTCTCTCTCCTCTCCTCTCCTCTCTCTCCTCTCCTCTCTTACCTGCCTGGAGAAAAGCTAAGGTGACAGAGCAGAGAGCCAGTCTCCTCCTGATGCCAGTAGACAAAACCTTAAAAGTTCCCATGTCTTTATCAAACAAAGCATGTTCAAAATAGATGGCTTGTTTGTTAAGTAACATCTGGACTGATGCATGTAGCCATGCTTCCTGCTTTTAGCTCCTTGTGTTCTGTTGGAGGTGGTGGTGGTGGTGCTGGTGGATGTTTTATATGGTTCCTCCTCCCAGTGGTCCTCCTGCTCTCTGTCCCCACAATGCATGTCCCTTTAAATGATCTGAGCTCTGTGAATTTATGCCAAATGTGTGGGAAGAGCGATAGAGGGTGGGGGTGGAGGGGGTGTTGGTGTATTAACCGTGGTGGAGAAGGTGTTCAGGAGGCTGAGGAAAGTGGGGAAGAGGAGAGGAAGGGAGGCAAGCGGGTTATTTTTAGCAGCTGTCTGATGGGAAGGTTAGGCATCTTGCTTCACTGACGTGTGGAAAAGCACACAGACACACATAAATAATACCCATATTACCCTTTCAAAAGGAGCCACTGCAGTGTGTGAAAATGTGGGATATTTACAAAGTGTTGTTAGGAATGAGAAGATTCAACAGTAAATAAATACCCTTTTGCAAGGAACTGTACAAGAAAATGCTTAGAACTTGATCGGTTGAGCAATTTATTTGTCTATACGGTAATGACATCATTATGTATTATATAAATAAATATACTACACAAAACACTGAACAACCCTCTCCACCCTTTTTATAACTCTTGTTGTGGTTGTATGGTTTAAACTAGATCAACAGCATACAGAGGCTCGAGCAGAATCACGGCTCTTGAACAGAATAAGCTACATACTGCTGAGCACAGATATACCCAAACACCAGTGATAACTGTATGTATGAATTACACAGTTTTTTTACCTGTGTTTCACCATTGTGCCTCTAACTGCAAAATATACTTCATCTGATCCATTAAACATAAACAGTTCTGTGAGCTTCTCTAGCTCCCGACGCTTAGACCTGTTCTGACTACTTAGAGATTCAGTACAATCCAGTACAAAGAAGCTTAAGAGGACAAACCCTGGATATTTATGCTGCTGCACCTGTGGGGGAAAAACCTGATTGATCCTTACAGTAATGTGAAATAAGATGAAAAGGCCAGTCAGGCCACACAGTGATCTGGAGGTGAATTGAAGCAGGGTGAATTGAAGCAGGGTGAATTGAAGCAGGGTGAATTGTTATGCACCACTGCTCTGGCACTGCAACTTTCCTGTTGCTTTGCTGGCATTGAACAGAGGGCATATTTACAGCACTTTAGAGTGAGATTCATGCTCAGGTTTTCGTGTCTACATGGCGTTCAAGGACAGAAATCATCCCAGGGTGTGTGTGTGTGTTAATAGCCCATACTGCTCTGTAGTCATGTGTGTGTGTAATAACAGCCCATTCTGCTCTGTAGTCTTGTGTGTCTGCACATGTGTTATCCAATGTGTTGTATGACAGTATGAGAGCAAGCATGTTGCTAACATAGGCCTGTGTGAACCTAGTATTCAAATTGACCAAATAGTTTATTTCTAATATTTTAAGTATCATTTTAAAAAGAAAGTTTGAATTTCTAAAGACACTTCTAAAGTCTTCTATTCATCAAATGAATATTTTATATATATATTTTTTCATTTTTTATAGATTCTTTAGAGAGTCTATAACTATACTATAACAAAAATAACTGGGACTGTAAGTCATATCTGCACAATGAAACAAAGTCCCTGCCTAGTACTAATAGTTTCACACACAGTAATTAAAATGGGTCTAATACATGCATTTATTCATGATGTTAATTTCCTGTGGGTTGTTAAGATTTACTCTCTACCTCAAAGTCCTGTAGGAAATTAGAATAAATTGTTTTAGCTCCAGGCTACTGTTCATATTGGGCTACTGGAGTCCATTACATGATGCTGTGGAAGCCAAACAGAGAACAATACCAGACCCACCTCTCCCTCTCCTGCAAATGAAGGAATGTTTATAGCTGAAAAAAGCTTTCCTCTTTAAATTCATTTGAAGGGTCCATTGAATACAGAAGTCTTCTTGACCCCAAACCCAAGGGGCGCTGGAGTTACAAACTCAAGGTGGCGACTCTGTCTTTGTGGCTTCACCTTCTCAAACAACAAAGTCCCGGTCCATTATCACAAGGGACACTGGCTTTAATATGGCTCTCTGAGTGAGAAATCGTCTTCCTGCTTTACCATGGAGGTTCAGTGAATTATCAGTCTTACTGTTGTGGGTTTCTTGGCAGGAGAATGAAAAAGGCTGAGATTACTGTGAGATGCAGGGCTGATTTCTAGCACTGTATAAGTGAGTGAGACAGGTTTAGCTACTAGCAACGAACTGCTTTGTAACCTACTGAAGGAGCTAAACAAGGGTCTTGGATCTTCACGAAATTTTGATCAATTTACTGCACAGATTTAACAAAGTGGCTATACATCAGCCTTGTCTCAAGGGGAACATGTGCAGCTGATCTAAAATTGGTGACTGCATGTCAGAATCATTCGCAGAAATGATGATGTGACCAGAGAGTAAAACCACAAGGTCCTGGTCTTTATGATGATCATTGCTCTTGTTACAACTATGACAATGAGTTGTCATCTCCGTGTCTTCTAGCAGAAGCTGGGTAAATCATGCTATCTGCCCGTTATAAAAACCTAAAAGAGAATATGTTATTGTACATGGAAAGAGAATATATTAATGATGTCTGTGAGGAATAAACGCTAGAGGAGCAAGCGTGAGGCATGCAGGGAGTCTGGGTTTCAAACATCCTGAAGATGTCGGGAAGCTTTTTGTGCATGTTTGTACAAGCTGCAGTTCTGTATTCCGTACTATTCAGGCTTGTCTGGCCACTGTGCTTTTGAATATAATCATACCTTTTTTTAAATATATGTCGTCAGTCTGTTGGCCTCCTGCTCAGCACGATGTCAGATACCACACAGTCAATCAGCCTTGGGCCTTTCAATGCAGTTAACAGCTGGAAACGGCCGAATGAGTTGATAGAGTTGTCGCATTAATAAAAACAAACAAACAAATACACACTTCCCCTTGGGTATTCCTGTAAAGAAAGCCTGTAACATATGAACAGATTCATTCACTTGAGGGCATTTGGCCACAAAGGTCATAAATGTCTAGATGTGATTTTTCTGGATTACATCTGTCTATTCCAGCAAACCTTTACTTTGTGAGAGAAATTGCAAATATTCTCTGTGGCATATAAAGAACAGCTCCATCACTGTTTACACACCCTGCCTATCTGTGTGGAAATGTGCATAGTATTGAGAGTGATGTGAAATAAGTTGTTTGGGAAGAACTCGGGGTTGTTAAAAGAACACGTCCAGGAGCGTCCTGCTGCACAGACCTCCCAGAACAGTGAAAGAACACGTCCAGGAGCGCCCTGCACAGACCTCCCAGAACAGTGAAAGAACACGTCCAGGAGCGCCCTGCTGCACAGACCTCCCAGAACAGTGAAAGAACACATCCAGGAGCGCCCTGCACAGACCTCCCAGAACAGTGAAAGAACACATCCAGGAGCGCCCTGCACAGACCTCCCAGAACAGTGAATATGAATATAGAGGTAACAAAAAGTTTCCACTCTAAGTGCAGCATTACAGGCATCAGTCACTATGGGATTTTTCCTCATTATTATGCGACCAAGGCGTTCCCAACCCTCCTGATCTCCATCTCGCTGTCAATCACATATGCAAATAAGGTTGCACAAAGCTTCAGTGGCATGCAGACAGAGCGCGTTGGTTTCGCCTGGAACGCCCAGCACGATGCCACACGAGACCATATCTTGCCACCCCAGAAGAACAAAGCACTCCAGCTCGCCTGATAGCAGCTCACACCCCCTCAGCTGTCAGTCAGGGGCGGAATCTATTTAAACACCCTCCCTTCCTCCCTCAGTCCCGTGCAGGACAGGAGCTTCCAGCAGCTCCTCCTCAGAGTGATGCCGCATGCCGTTCATGCAAGGTTCTTTCTTAAGTAGTGCATTAAACGACTGCTCGATGAGGCTCGCCAGGTGAGGTCAGGTGAGGTCAGGGCCTGTGAATATTGAAGTGTGAGTCCAAGCCTGCTATCTGGCAGCAGGAGGATATTAACCCCAGCAACTCCAAAATGCTTTGGGAGTGATACGACAGATGAAGCTTCAGCTCTTCTCTACTGGAGGCTTTGGTCGGAGTGCATTTGTACATTTATGACAGTAAAAAGGGCAGAAGCACTCTGGATACACATCTAATGAACGTCAACTCCGAATATTTATGTGGTACAGTAAACTTAATCATGACAATCGTGTCTGACAGCAGTGAGGGGAAATTAAATTAGCTCTGTTAAATTATTGCTTTGGCTCACCAAGGAGACCTGAGATCAGTCTGATTGAAGGTGACAAGTGGATAGATATTAGTGAATTCACTCCAATATCTCCCTCTCACTCTGTCGCTATCTGTCTGCTACTGTCTCTCTCTATCTGTCCCTCTCACACAAGTAGAACCTGTGGCTCTTGGTTTCTGTAGATCTTGTTCAATCTTAAGTCTTTGACTTTCACTCAGTAGGGTTCACAGTGACCGCAGTACAGCAGTACAGACTTAAATCGTTGTTAATCTTCTGATGACATTGTATATATAGTCAAAGGTTGCTGAGATTATGTTAATCCAGTATTTATATCAATTCTAGATCCTAGGGTAAACTGATCTAGCCCTATGACTCTTTCAGTTGGAAATTGCAGAATTGATTTCTGTCTGGCTCTAAAAGAGCATGATGGCACAATATTTCCACTTCATAAAACATTGATCAAACTACCAGATTTAGCCTAAAGGCCTAGAGATCCTCCTGATCTCTGAGGTCTGTAGATCCCCCTCTGAGGTCTGTAGATCTCCCCCTCTGAGGTCTGTAGATCCCCCTCTCTGAGGTCTGTAGATCCCTCTCTGAGGTCTGTAGATCCCCCTCTGAAGTCTGTAGATCCCTCTCTGAGGTCTGTAAACCTCATCCCTGAGGTTTAAAGATCCCCCTCATCTCTGAGAGAGAATGTGCAATTCAATTTGGCAGTTCATGTCAGATTCATCAGAATAACAATGCAATAGGAAAACCACAGATACCGAGAATCCAATGGCGAGTCTCCTGCAATGTATGAGTTTCCATCATCTGTCAAAGTGGCTATTAATGCAGGGTAATGTGGGCTGCTTCGCTCAGTACTGATGTGACACAGCAGTGTTTGATGAATAGGCATGTGTGCACATATGAGTGTGTGTGTGTGTGTGTGTGTGTGTGTGTGTGCGTGTGTGTGTGTGTGTGTGTGTGTGTGTATGTGCACATATGAGTGAGTGTGCATGATGACTTCATGGTTGTCCCACCTATTCAGATGTTGTCCTAAAGGAGTTCTTATTCTGTGGATGAAAAGAGATGCAATCTTAACATACTGCTTATCAAGGATGTAAAACTGTGTGTGTTGGGCTGTCCAGCTCACTCTGTGTGCTAAATGAATGTGCCCCTCTATAGCACAGCAAGCATGAGCCAGATGTTAGGACCTGGTGCCCAAGGCTCAATCCAGTGTGGGTTTGGGCCTCAGGAGGAGCCTGCCAGCAATCTAACGCATCACTTAAAATCATCCCCTACTTCAAAGATTTCCTTGGTGGTGTGTTAGTGGTGTGGTGTGGTGGTGTTAGTATGGTGTAGTGATGGTGTGGTAGTAGGGTGGTGTTGGTGTGATGTGATTTATTGACCGTATTTAGCTTTAGTATTTTGCTATAGCTGCAAATACATGGTCAGATCAGTTTTTAAATCAGAGTCACTGAGACCATTGTCTTTTTTTTTATTGACGTAGCATTCCCAATGCACTGATCTGGGTACAGTTGCATATCTATTAAATAGACATGGCAAGGCTTCTACACTGCCTAAAGATACACACCAAGTCTCTTAGTTTTGACTAAAATTAATTCCTTACCCAGGCAACACTCTGAAGAGCCAAACACACTGAATTCATTTTACGCTGATGCTGTGTTTCATCCCAAGACCCAGGGCACCATGAAGCCACTTTCCAAAATGTCCTCATTTGAGTGTACTGTGCCTCCCAAATATATGACTTATTTACTGAAGAAATTTCAATTTCCGATTTCATAGCTTTTCAGAGGGAAAAGCTTATGGGACTAATTATCACAAAATGTCAAGGATTTTATTCTTTCCAGTGCTATAAAGCTGACAAGCTGTGGAAGACTCCTGCTTTACATTCTGAAATCGTCCAGTTCAGACTTCCAGTCTGGCTATGTCACAATACGTCTGGAACCAGCTGGAACTTTGCTGATTGGTTAAAAGAATGTGATGGTCAACCAATCCCAGTTAATCATCATTAACAGATACCCACAGACTACTGGAGTTGTCAAATGACAGAGCAGTCAGCGCCCTTGCTGTGAAAGCAGGTGTACACAGAGCTTAACATGACCTCCACCAAGGCAGGAGATAAGCGTCCGTCACTGCACAGTCTGGCTCCTGGCAACAACAACAAACTGCCTGGAGGGCATAAGGAGGCCAGTCAACCTTCAACATCCATAAAAGTATCAAGACTGTCAAGTGGGAAAAGGGGATGCAATGATCTAAAACTCAGGGTGGTCATGTCATTATGGGCTTTTATCATGTCATGATGGGGTTTTATCATGTCATTATGACTTTTATCTGGACAGTTAATTTGTCCTTTGTCAGTGGAAGCAGGTTAATTCACCAAGTTCAGGTATTCGTGAATGTGTAAGTACATATAGAACATAACTACAACAAAAATATAAGTAAATATCAGTGGGTTATTTCTGGCTGCTTCTGTAGTTCTCCCAGGTCCATCAATGCACACTTATGCCTGGTTGATTCTGATGTGTCATAAGAAACTTTGAAACTGTTCAGAAGTTTGGAAATCTGTCCCAGAATGCTGACTAGCATCATCCCTGCAGCTTTATTCGACTCCTAAATCAAGCAGGGATTCTGGCTGATCTCAGGAGTGCAGGCTCTCTGCGGGACAGAGATACGAAGCTTATGAGCCTCTACTTCTCTGCCTCTGCTGCGCTCTGGCAGCTCTGGCAGGTCTGGCAGCTCTGGCAGCTCTGGCAGCTCTGGCACTTGTTTGGTTCTCCCGGAGGGACACGCTCTGCTGAAGGAGAACGAGGCCCTGGTTTTGTCGAGCTCTTTAATCCGTTGAGCCCAATTCTTGCCGAGCAGTCTTGGTGTGCTGAACAAATAACAGGATTCTGTGTGATGCTACCGCAGGCCACGCTGGCCGCAAGGGTACGAAGGACTGGCTTTGGGCCTGGAGCTCTGGGTGCATGCTCGTCCCACAAGGAGCACAGTGATTGAATTTTCAGTGGCGATCACGTGTCCACAAGGGCTTGTCCACGGTGCCCTTCTCTCAGCCTGTGGCACTCCCTCTCTGATGTGTGTGTACAGATACATACACACACACACACACACACACACACACACACCAACTGTCTACTGATGGTGCGAAAGTCGCTTGCATGGTTCTCCTGCTGAGACAGAGACTTCCACACAGAGAGGAAGACAAGTGAAAGGAATATATTATCTCTCTCTATCTATATCCCTCTCTCTTTTCCTCTATCTCTCTCTCTCACACACACACACACACACACACACACGCTCTCTTTGTGTTTGGCATCTTAAACCGACAGCTTAACAGTCTGTGCCTTCTTCTTGCCCCTGGAGACTCAGTTCACACTTTTTCACTGTTCTCTCTTCTCTTCTTTGTCACCTCCCACCCCCCCCTCCCCCGGTGCAGGACACACAGGCCACAGCCTCTACTCCAGCAGTCTGCCAGAAGACAGAATTAACAGCTGGGTCCTTGTCCCAGTGCTGGCGGTTTGGGAGTGACCCAGCACTCTCCGGCAGCCCGACCCTAAATTAGCCTCCTTTATCGCCGCGTTAACCTGTCCACACTGGGAAACGACAGGCACAGAGGGCCGGTGTCGATCTAACTGAACCCACCTCCCCACGCTAGAGGTGTGGACCATGGACTCGGAGGACGAGCCCTTGTTGCTACAGGCTCCGTGGGACTTTGGCGAGTATGAGGAGCAAGGTGAGGAAGACCAAGGGAAGGAAGCAGGAACCCGAGGGGCGGCAGGGGCGGAGGGAGGTGAGGAGCCGTGTGTGGGCGTGTGGTGGGCGGTCGCCTGGGTGTACACATGCCCGTGGGCAAGCGCGGTGGTCCTGGCCCTGGGCTTCCTGCTGCCTCTTGCCCTCTCCGCTTACATGTTCGTCTACTGCGAGCCCCTGGACATTGACCTCTCCTACAGCGCCTTCGAGGTGAGGAGCCATTCCTCGGCCGAGCGCTTTGATGCCCTCACCATCGCACTGAAGAGTCAGCTAGGGGCCTGGGACAGGCACAGACGGGACGCCGAAGGATTCGACCTGGACTCCAATGCTCTGCGGGACCTCCTGCTGCTAAAATTAAACCGACAAGGGAAGGATTCCCCTAAGGGGCCCAATGAGACGAAACTCCCAGTGGAAAACCAGCAAGACCAAACTGAGGAAACACGAATACATGGGGACAGAATGAACGATAAGAGAGAACAAAAGATCAAGGAGGCTGATGGTGCCAAAGGTGAAGTAGAACAGGCAAGCAGAGGAGCAGCTGGAAACATGACCTCCAGTCTACGATCAAAACGGGACTCTAACGGGCCAGAGACAGGCTCGAGCATGATTCGAAAAGCAAGGTTTGCGGGCTACTCCTACCTGCAGACGCAGGCCCTCTGGAGGATGGAGCTGGTGTTTGTGGCCCAGGGTGACGGGGACAACAACATCTTCACGCCTGAGCGCCTTGCCACCATCCACAACGTGGAGCGTCTCCTCATGCAGCACCCTCAGTTCGAGCAGTTCTGCTGGAAGCCGCTGGAGGTGCTTGGGGACCTCCCTCTGGGGCCCTCCTACTGCTCCCCTCCCAGCTCCCTGCTCTCCTACCTCTTCCCAAGTGAGCGGGGGGGGAAGGTCTACTTTGACGGCATGGGTACAGACCTGGCAGACATTCATGGTGAGTCACTGACAAACCCAGTTACAGTCAAATGTAACCTGGAGTATCAGCAGCGATGCTTTTCAACAGTAACTAAGCAACGAGTAACTAACTATATTATTATTTAAAAAATAATAATGTGAAGTAACATCCTGAATGGCAGACACCTCAATAAGAGTTTGTCAACACCGCCATTTATTTTTTTCTTCTCGTCGAGTATCGGAGCTGCTGACACTCTAGTTTTCTGAAAACACAGTGTTGTGTTTCAAGACATAACTGGTTATGAAGTCAGCATAGTACTATCAGTCGCATCTTAAAAAGGGCTTCAGGATGTTCAAACCCTGTGGACGTGTAAAAAACAAAGCAGTTGCCCTGTTTTGCTCAGAAACACATTCATGCTCCAGCAGAAGCATGTTTTCCAGCAGAAGCATGTTCTCCAGCAGAAGCATGTTCTCCAGCAGAAGCATGTTCTCCAGCAGAAACATGTTCTCCAGCAGAAACATGTTCTCCAGCAGTGTGTGGAGGGAGAGAAGCCAGCAAACGTGTGAGGAGGTGCAGGTGCTGAGTTCAGGGTCATTCACCAGATGAACATTTACACTTCTGCAGACAAGAATATCTCTGGCAGAGTAGAAGCTGAAGAAGGGGGTCTCATTCAGATTCACATGCAGATCATCTCTAGGACTATCTGTTATGCTTACTGAATTGAATTGATGTCACTTGTACATATTTTAAAAACATGTCATTTGAATCTTCATCGTGCCAATTCATCCTGTCACAACTCTTTAGTTTAGCTAATCTAGGCCTTTACAATTACTACAATAACATTTATAGATATGAATGGTTCCAAAGAGTCACAACATAAGTAAGCCATCATTTTTGGTGTTTAATTTGAGTTTACCTCTTATGACGTCACCCTGGGTCTCAGATTGATTACACACCAGCGTCCAAACCTGAGCGTGGCCGCATCACGTTGGAGCTAGCAGTCACGTGACCTTTGATCAGGTGATCAGGCTCCCCTTGTCTCCGCAGGTGCGCTGAGTCTGGCCATCACTCACCCGCAGTTCTACTGGTACGTGGACGAAATGCTCACACCTGACAACCTGCGCTCCTCGCTCCTGCGCAGCGAGATCCACTTCGGAGCACCACTGCCCAACTTCTACTCGCTCCAGGATCGGCCCCTGGAGCAGAGGCACCGCTTCCAGGACTTTGTGGTCCAGTACGCCGACATTCTGGCCCGGCAATCCACCAGGTCGGAGAAAGACCAAATGAGTGGCAAATGAGTGGCAAATGAGTGGCAAATGAGTTGAAAAAAAAAGCAGGGTGGGGGGCAGAAGGTTTAGTGCTTCGCTAATCGACCTGATTCAGCTCATTAGATTTTCATCAGGCCCATTATGGCCTGAATAGAGATTAAACAGGGGCAGTGCAAGAGTGCTTCAGGTGTGTGAATGGAATACTGACTTTAAGAATTTATTTATTAGTGATAGTAAATAGTAGTTCCAAAATCTCATTTACACAAAAAGTTCTTACTACTGGCTGATCTGCTGTGAACTGGTACGAACTGGGTAAATCGTGCATCTGCTGGAAGCAGCAGCCACTGCGTCTGGTAGTATCATTGGCTCAGCTACTGGTATTAGGTCTTCTTTTTGCTAAGACTACCCACACATCTGAAAGGGCCATCATAAAGCCAGTCATTAAACCAGGCCAGTTCGTGTCAGGTGTCATATGCTCTGAGGTTCGCAGTATAAAGACATGATTTATGTTCTCTCATTTCAGCCCTTCGCTATCAAGGCAATAAAAGATCCAGTGACACAAACTGAAGTCTCCTTGCTTTGACTGTCATGTTATCTTCTGGATGACATTATTAATATAAGAGTAACTGACTGGAAGTATAATAAAACTATACTGTTGTACTGATCTCATTATTCCTTTAAGTCGGGCTGATGTAATTAAGATAATCCACGTTTTCTTCTTTCCGGCCAGCTGAACCATTGCTTTGTTGTCGTTTTCTCTGTTCGGATCTCTCTGCGCTCCCTTTATAACTGGCCTTCCTCCGGAATGCCCTCCTGAGTCACTCTTCTTCCTCATTTTCCTCATGGTCCATGTGTGAGGTGTTTATTTTTCCCTTTCGTCCCTTCAGCCCTTTGCTTTTCAACTCCTCTCATCTCTTTCTCAGCAAGGTGAAGGTGTTGTATGGAGGAACGGAGCTTTTCGATGATGAGGTCAGGAAGACCTTCCACAGTGATATGCTGCGGGCGTCAGTCAGTGGCACCTGTATTACTGTCCTGGTCTACATATTGACCTCTTTCTCATGTAAGAGCAAAAAAAAAAATCAATTTTAATGAAAATAATTATTTTCTTTTTTGTTTGCTTTGCTTCTTTCTGATCTCCATGAATTCCTTTCTGCCACTAATACATCATATAAGCGTAGCTTTTAGCGTTATACTCTGGCTACTACACACGCCATAAACAAGTGAAATATATGGTATGTAATGATATCAGTCAGCCTTTAATGTATTACATAACACGGCCTCTGCACTTTTAAAAGGCTTCCATTAACTTTCTAGCATAGCTTCAAACTTTAATCTACGATTTAGAAAGGAATCTGCAAGGCGTGCGTTTTGGTGGTTAGTCCAGTACAACAGCATTAGGGGAACCTCACACTGCATTAGCACCATGCAGCACGAGCCCCTGCCTCCACATGGACAGGGCAGATATTTAGGTTTTGTTAGGGCTTAGAATGGCCGTGTTTATTATTATTATTATTATTATTATTATTATTATCTTAATTTTTGCAAATCTGTCAAATACATATCTAATACATCTAATATAGGATCTCCTTCACCAATGTATAGTGTGTGTGTGTGTGTGTGTGTGTGTGTGTGTGTGTGTTTTTCTGTCCCATACAGTGTTTCTGACGTTCTTTGGCTTAGCGAGTATTGGCCTGAGCTGTCTGATGGCTCTGTTTTTCTATCATGTGGTGTTCGGGGTGAAGTATCTGGGCATCCTCAATGGTGTGGCCGCCTTTGTAATCATCGGCATTGGTGAGTACTCAACTCTGGGACAGCTCTGTGGGGGCTCTGAGATGGCTCTGGGACAGCTCTGTGGGGGCTCTGGGATGGCTCTGGGACAGCTCTGGGAAGGCTCTGGGATGGCTCTGGGACAGCTCTGGGAAGGCTCTGGGATGGCTCTGGGATGGCTCTGGGATGGCTCTGAGACAGATCTGGGACAGCTCTGGGAAGGATCTGGGACAGCTCTGGGAAGGATCTGGGACAGCTCTGGGAGGGCTCTGGGAGAGCTCTGAGAGGGCTCTGAGAGGGCTCTGAGAGGGCTGTGGGAGGGCTCTGGGAGGGCTCTGGGACAGCTCTAGATATAGAGAGTGTCATAGCATTGTAATGCAAAGTGTGAGGCAGCACATCACCATTAGTAGCAAGCCTTTGTTAAGCCACAGCTCTTTCACGTATGTTATGTGGGGGATGTTCCAGAATGGGTTGTTTACTGAGGGAAAAGCTGTTAAAATGAGGAATGTTATTCACAATAAGTACAAGTCCTTCAGCACCTGCCAGTATGCAAATGAAGTTGGCAGCGTTTGGTTGTAAGCAGAACTGATTTAGACCCATCCTGCCGGTCTGCTACACCACCCCCATTGGAAAAGCACATCCCCGCTGTACATCTTCTTAACTGTTAACAAGGTCCTTCAATTATCTTGGCTGACCAGTTTACTGCAACAGCGTAGCTCCATGTCCAGGCAAGGCCTCTGAGCTGGAACATGAGCTGGTTCTTCTCATGCTGAAGTGACAGACCATGCATCTGTCACCCCCCATATGCCCCCCACCCCTCCCTCCCCCGGCATTAATATGCTTTACAACTTTAACCAAAAATAAGCAACTCTTGGCAGTTTACATACCAGAGCTGCTGTTATGTGAGGCTCTTCAAAAAGCAGCATTAGTTGTAAACCATGACTCACGAACCTGAGAACCTCCAGACCTCTTTGGGAGTTTCCTCCGGAAGGTTCTGTAGAGCTCTGTCGATGCTGGCAGAGTGAGGGCATGGCGTTAATGTGTGGGAGTCTCAGTATCACACAGTTACTTCATCCTGCACAATCAGGAAAGGATGCATTTGGCTGCATTAGTGGCTGGGTGAGCTGGTCTGGTCTGGTAACCATAACAGAGTGCTTCAGCTTGAACTGTGCATCCAACCCAGTTGTCTTGGTGAACTCTGGCATGAATCACACGGTCTTGGCTCCCTTTCTAGCTCCCGAGACCATTCACCCTCCATCACTTTGATGGTCCCGCTAGCCTCCTCACTGGTAATACACCGATTGCAGAAGCATAGTGAGGCACAGTATGCAGTATTAGTTTAGGGTCTTCACAGCCTGACGGCCAGGTTAATAGAGCAGCTTGCAACTCCCCGCCTCCTCCAATGGAGAAAGGCCAGGTGACGAGCTCACACTGGCCAGTAACAGCCCTGTCCACAGAAGACTAATGGTCCTGCCCAGATGTCAAAAGCACATGTTACGACACCATTATAAACAAGCACCTTAAACATATACATCTTCTGTCAGACCCGTTTGGTGGGTGGTATCAGTCTTCACACTCTGGCCTTCCACTGCAGACCAGGGAGTTTGAGAATATAGTGTAATATTTTTTTGCTGTTCTTAGGATTGCACTTTCTCGACTGAGATCGATGTAGGCTGCGCAAAGGAGCCCCTGGGACTATCCAGCACCTACTGTAGAATACAAGATGCAGGCACGAACGATGTTGGAATGACATCGATATGTCCTGTATATATAAAAAAAGAGTTATTACATCTCACGTGATTACATATGTTGTGCTTGTTTCATCATGGAAAAAAAACCACGTCTTTTTCTTCCCCTCTTCCTCTCTCTCTCTCTCTCTCTCTCTCTCTCGCTCTCGCTCTCTCCAGGTGTGGACGACGTGTTTGTGTTCATCAGCATGTTCAGGCAGGCGGCTCACGTGGCGAGTGCTGAACAGCGCGTGGTCCACACAGTGAAGACGGCAGGCCGGGCCACCTTCTTCACATCCTTCACCACCGCGGCCGCCTACGCTGCCAACGCCTTCTCGCAGGTACCCGAACGCAAACCCTCGACCCCTGACCCTAAACCCTGCGTGGCACACAGGTGAAACTCCTGGAAGATCAGCTTCACTTCTCAAACGCTGATTTCATTTGTACAGTGTGCAGGGTCTCCATTTTAGGCTTATCATGCCACGTTTTTTCTTTGAGTAGATAACCGGCACTTTCTTAAGAAAGAGTAAAGCAAACATTTTTCATATACTGTGATCAAGGCAGCATAAACCAAAAAGCCAAACTTGTAAGGATGAAAGACAGGGTCATGAGAACAAGAGATGAAAACTGATGAAATAAGCTGTAACAACATCTAAGTGAAAGTGACACAGACCCTCTCTGTATCTGTGGCACTGTGTGGTCTCTTTGCTCACATCTTCCTCCCTAGTGTCACCAGCTCATGTTTATTCAGTAACTGCATAATGAGGATATTGGGAGCCTAAAAGCAGATTTGGTATGAATAATAAAATATGTTAAAAGACTGCATAATACAAATTGTCTTTGACCTTTGGACAGCAGGCACACAGCTCCTATGTATGTGTTATGTGTATGTATGTATGTGTTATGTGTATGTATGTATGTGTTATGTGTATGTATATGTATATGAATGTGTTCTATGTCTGTGTCATTAGATTCCTGCAGTGCATGACTTCGGCCTTTTCATGTCCCTCATCGTGAGCTGCTGCTGGCTTTGGGTGTCCTTCCTAATGCCTGCTGCCCTCTGTATATGGAATCAGTACCAAGCTGCCCATGCTAATGCCTGTCCAAAATGGTAGAGTACTCTCTTCTTTTTAATGACCAAAAATTGTACATTGTAGCTTTCACCTGTTTACTGTCATGTGCAGTTTTATCATTGCTTGTCCCCTGTCGCCATGACGCAGGTGGAGTGCTCTGCCTAAACTGTCTGTCAATCACAGCCCACTCTCTGATGAGGATGATGATGTCGCTCTGTTGACTGTAGAGATGGAACCAGGTACAGTTTGCTGTTAACAGGAGAGACCAAATCAGACCATTCATAAAAATCCTTTTGGTACTAATTTATGCAATATTTACGACATTATCACATCCATTCTTTAATAGTAATATCTCTTTTAGATTTTGACTAATTCACTCGTGGACGCAGGTGTATTTGTATGTACTAAGAGAGTCCCACTCCTATGGCTTGTTGGTCTGGTCCAGGTCTCCACGACTCAGAGGTTGATGCAGCTCTTCTGTCTGTCTCCGTGGAAACGCCCCTGGCCGAGTCCACAGATGTGGGTGTAGGGGTGGTGAGTGCCAAACTCCAGAGGGCACTCACTCGCTGGGTGGCAGAACCTGTGGTGGAGAAACGTAGAACCATCGTAGGTGAGAGATGAGATGCCAGTATAATGACGATTCCATTTTTGATGTGCACATGGAGAGAAAGAGGAAAACCTATTGAGTAACATGATGAAATGGAGCTTTTGAGTGGGTCTGTGGAGTCTGTGGACCTATTTACACCTTCAGTGTTTTAAACCTTTATACATCTTATTGATAACTCTTTCTTACAATCAATTGTCTCTGTAAAAACATGGGGAGATTTACGAGAAAGTTTAATTAAATTAAATTGAATTAAATTTGGCATAGGATTGTCCATGGAAAGGTGTGTAAACGAAACATGCTGCAGTCTTTTTACGGCGTTCCTTTCAGTGTTATTCCTTTCAGTGTTATGCACTCCAAGCCTGCTTTACTCAAGCCCTTTGCTAAGGTTTTGGGAATTGAGTTTGTACTTGATTTCTCCAAAGCTCCACTTTCCACTTCACAATGCTCACAAAACATTGATCTATGGAATACTGCAACCAGTATATTCACACAGACGTTGAAGTAAAAAAACCTATTACACCTGCCTGTCTATTACGCCAGCAGCCCCAGGTTTATTCAGGATCGATGTTTTTACACAATGTAACAATAAGGACCTTCATACTGGTCGAACATCTTTCAAACTGTAGTTTTTGATCCTCGTCATGATGGGTAAATAAGAGCTGAAGGATGTTGGAAGGCTTCTGGCTTGGTCTCCTAACCAGCTCGTCTGTGAAGTTCCATTGTTCTTTGTTTTTTTTTATCTTCTGTAAAAGAAAATCTTTTTTTGCTTGTTATTTTCTGTCTCTGGACTGTTGGTATATGCACAGTTAAGCATGTAGAAATATTCTTTTTTTGCCTCTAGTTTGCTCCTAGTTTACTCCCCAATCACACTCTACATACTCACATCCCAAATTCACTCCCCAATCACACTCTACATACTCACATCCCAAATTCACTCCCCAATCACACTCTACATACTCACATCCCAAATT
>JAOXYF010000016.1:1459328-1472178 GCA_028565775.1 Sternarchorhynchus goeldii
CCCCCCTCGCTCCCTTCCTGTCTCTTTATCTCTCGTTCTCTCAGTTCTGTTTGTGTTGGTGCTCTTGGCCTCAGCGTGTTGCTGCAGCCTGCTGAGACCAGCCAGTCACGCTCCAGTTCTCTTCCACCGCGACACCAACCTGCAACGGCTGCTCGACCTCCGTAGCAACCTGAGCGCTCAGGGAATCTCCTGCCACATGTGCTCAGGTGAGTGACGGGTGAGCTGCTGTCCTGAGCCTGTCGAGGGTGCGGGGTTGGATCCATCCTCCCTGCGGCTGTGTGCTTCCATCCATTCATTCCTGCTCTACTGGTTTCCTTTCCTCCAGTGATACAAGAGTTTTCCGTCGTTTCCTTCCATGTTTGCACTCAAGCGGACACTTGTGGGACCTCGTTATCTTGTTAGATTGCGACCGATCCGGACCTGTCCGAATAACCCGTGCGTACAGGCGAGACGCAGCCGGATTTCATTAGAAACAAAAAAACGGCCAGTGGCGACGTATGGTCGGAGCTCGTCTGAGACGCTCACACGAGAACCTGACCGCTCCATTCTGTTGAAGTCTCTGGTTTCCTGAGACGGGACGTTGTCCCGCACCAACAGCTTCTTTTGGTGTCCCGTAGGCGTGTTCATGGAGCGGCCTCACAGCCTGCAGAGTGGAGTCCGCTCTATCAGCTCTGCGGCGTGGAAACACGGCGCGGCGGGCGAAGGCATCCGGGGGCGTCTGAACACCAGTAACACCACGCAGACAAGCTCAGGTCTGCCTCCCTGCTTCGGATTAAAAAATAAAGAACCTTTAAAACACTGCATGTTGATATTAGTCTTTTTAGACTGTAAAGTCTTTTTTTTAATAAAAAACATCCTTGGTAGTGTCATAGATAAGTTAACTGTGATTATGCCAATTAAATGTTGTAATTAGACAAGAAAGTGATGCTGCAGAAGTGGTTTCAGATTAGATGTGTAAAGGGTTATCAGATGCGGTCTGATCTCTCTCTCTACAGAGGGACTCCTCACGGTGTACGTGTCTAAGACGGAGGTGGACACCACTATCACCATTTACCGCTACTCCCTCAGTGCCAGCACACCTGCTCCATGGCTAGCACTGCCCCCAGGACACGGAAATGTTCCCACCTTTCAGGTCCTCATACACACACACACACACACACATAAAACACACACGTGTGTATATTACTGGGGTGATAAGCTATAATGCACCTTTACCTACAATAAATATTTTGGCTTTGCAATTTTATTCTAAAAGATTACATTTTGTTTTTAAAGTGCTCGGTGCTTGACCCTACACACACACGCACGCACGCACGCACGCACGCGCGCACACACACACACACACACACACACACACACACTGCTCTTGTAGAGTTTTTTCCTAGCACACCCTCTCTAACAAACACAAGCATGGAAGGGCATGTGACAAATGAATAAGGGAGTAGAGTTCAACAAAGTGGTGGTAAACAACAACACAGTGGTGGTAAACAACAACACAGTGGTGGTAAACAACAACACAGTGGTGGTAAACAACAACAAAGCCCAACAAAGTGATTATAGAGAATGGCCATAATGCCTGAATGTAATCTAGACATTACCAAGATTGCATAATCTTTGGCATAACATTATCAATTACAGTTCTAATCAGATAATCAATTGTGTGTTTTTGAGGTCAGTAAGAGTGTAACCTTCCTATCTATGATAGCAGGAGCAAAATGAGCTTTTACTGGATCTTAATGCCTGTGGAGCTTTGGAAAAATCCATAATCCTCATTACTTATACCTGTGGGAGCAGTAGTAAACACCTTCACTCAAGCTGTTATCTTTTAAACAGTCAATCTCCATGCAAGAATAAGGCTTTGTATTTTTTTTAATGACACCTCTGTGGATTCCAATTGCCCTCATGGCACTGTTCAATCTAACTTATAAGCATATGATTGTTTTCCTGTCACGGTAATAGGCTTATGGCAGTCGCCACGGTAACTTCAGTGCTCAGTTTACAGTGTGTGTGTCGCACGCTTATCACCCTCGCCCCCGATGGATGCTGACCTCTGGGTCATGTGACCCTCGCCATGGCTGGAGGTCAGAGTTCAGCTTCTTTGTGGCAGTGAGTGAACAGAAGAACAGCAGGTCAGTGAAAGAAAAGGGAGATAAAACATTTTTGGAGGAAGGAGTGGTTCTGTTGGGTGTGAAAGACCTGTGCAATATTTTATAATGCTTTATAACTGATTAAAAGTGAAACACATTTTTATATAATTACACCAATGAGACGCGCTCTCTCAGTCACCCTCTCTCCCTCTTTCTTTCTTTCTCTCTCTCAGGAAGCTATATTTTGCTCAGAACACTCTCAGTCCATACCCGAGTCGTGTGTGTGAAGGGCCTCCAGGCTGTACGGTCAGTTCTGGACCGGACAGCCCAGTTCAGGGCAGTTTCTACGCCCCTTTCTCAGCAGGTAGAGTCACTACCTACATCCACACACACACACCCACACACACATACATATACTCACTCACTCTCACACAAACTCTCACCCACACGCGCGCGCACACACACACACACACACTCACCCACTCACTCACATTCACCCACTCGAACACACACACACTCATCCTACTCGCACACACACACGCAAATCCATTCCAACTGCCGCCGTCTATTGCAGCAGATGCATTATTCATGGCTGTGCATAGATCTACTGCTGTGAGCTGAGAGACAGGAAACATCGGGCCACAGTCATCACCTCTACACCTCCAGCACACGGTCAGAACGGATCAGCCCCTGTCTCTGTCGTTCCATCCTGAAAGGGCACAAAACATTTGTAGCGTAATGACCACTGACACCGCCAAAAAAAAAAAAACCCTCATTAATCAGCACGTTCTCTTCCTTTCTGACTTGTCTGGTTTTATACCCCAAGACAAGCTTCTTCCAGCTCAACGTGAGCCTGTGTTTTTGCATGTTTCAGGTTCAAACCGAGTCTGCAGCGCTAAACCACAGTCCTGTGTTACTGTGGACGGCTGGATCCTCACGACAAGTCTCTGTTAGGGGAAGATCTCAGCGAACCCTGTACTGACAGAGGAAGCACATTCTGTTATTGGCCATCATTTTCCCTTTATGTTTTGGCAGACTGAGCGCAGGTGTTATTTCTGCCACCCTACACCAACCTGAGCTCGAAGGTCACTGCTGAAACAGAGCAATATTGTTCAGCATTGGGTTTGGAAAAGCATATGGCCACAGAGTGAATGCTTATTAAAGTGCAAAGGTAGTCAAGTGAAGTCAAATTTGTGACTAAAAAACGCCTTAGGATTAGTGCGACATTTTTCTCATGTGTCCATTTAGCAGATTCTTGTCCATGATCACCGTGATTTCTGGCTCATATAGACCTTAGTAAAGACCTGATGTAGTGGGTACAGTTATTTGAGAAACATTGAGAGTAAGACTTCAATCTTGGGACCAAAAGGTGCTCCATATATTTGTCAATAACAGATTAAATTCTTTGTCTGCTCAGCTCCCAGTGAGGTCAAGAGCTCCACAACATCTGGCTTCGACCCATGTAGCGGAGGTGTGTGTGGGAAGCCTGCGGTGCGCCCTCTAGTGGACACTGGCGCCATGGTGTTCGTGGTGTTTGGGATACTGGGGGTGAATCGCACTCAGCACGCAGACAACCACGTAATCGGAGATCTGGTATGACACAGGAGCACAACCGCAATCCAGCCTGCTGTAGACGCTCATATATATGCAAAAAAACGATGAGCAGGATGAGCAGAGGGTCATACTGATCTCTGCTCTCTGCATTTCTAAATTATTTGTATCTTGTCTGCTTTCCTAACTTATTTTTTAGTGTTTTGGAGTTTGCATGTATTTTGCAATAAATGACAATAACCAGAAGCCTGTTGGGCTCATTTAACAAGCTGATATTTGTCCTTCTCCAGTCATGGGTTCCTGTGTGCTGAACATTCGTAACTTTTAACCCTAGTTCATACTCTGGACTGGCAAGGGAGGTGTTGGAGGCAAAATGAAGAAGTGGAGAAACCTCTCTACACTTTCAATCATTTCTTTAATGCTGTCCTCAATACACTGTCATTATGCCCAACCCACAGTTCAGAATTCACAACGGGACTAAATCATTTCCACTTCACACCATGTGTGAGGGACTAAATCGCTACCTGACCTGGATGTGAACCTTCATATGTCCGTTGAGCTGCAGGATTGCTGTTAGATGTTTTTGACACACACACACCCCTCCCTGCCCATAACCACAGAGGCCGGTCGACCGTCTCCGGTTACGCTGCCCTCATCTACACCAGTATGGTTTGGGTAGTTACTGATGTATGAAAGGGTGAGGATCAGGACCAGTGCTTTCAGTTCTCAAGCGAGCTCTCAAAGAAGAGCCCAGGATTTGTGGCCACATGGGAGATGTGTATGGCTTTGCTTTGATTCGAACTTCAGCGCAGTTGGATTGACTTTCATTGCCTCCCTCCACAAAGGGCAGTGTGGTCTATGATCCAGACTTTGATCTGTTCAACGAGATCGGCCACTTGTGCCAGCTGTGCAAAGCCATCAGTGCCAACGCGGACCTCGTAAAGCCTGGCGGAGCACAGTGTTTACCTTCAGGTGAAAAGACGCACAGACACCTGCACAATCTCTCACACACACATACACACACACTCACAAATCATTTGGGACCACTTTGAGTTGGCTCAATCATGTCTTCCTCTCCTTTTCTCAAATCTCATTATCTTTCTGTTTTCTTTCTTTCTTTCTTTCTTTCTTTCTTTCTTTCTTTCTTTCTTTCTCTTTCTCTCTGTCTCTCTCCCCCTCACTCTGTCCCTCAGGTAACAGCCTTACTTCAATTCTTCCTCTTCTCCATCCTGAGTGTCACTCTCTTCCCGAGCCCAACCTCCTTCCAGGTCAGCTATCCCATGGTGCAGTTGGTATGCAGGGCGGCAGAGTACACTGGATATCCATGGCCTTCGAGTCAGTGAGTGCTTGCTTTCAGTCCGAAGGGGAAGGCAAAAACCAAACCACCAAAAACTCTTCAGTTTGCTGAAGGCTGGAAAATGAAACGTGAAACATGTCTCCTGTTTCTGTTATGTTATTTTTAAAACACAGACCACCTACAAAGGGAAGTCTTCATTTCAGACTCATTCTGATTTCCTCCAATGGGAAAGCTTCCTGCAGGAGCAATTAGCATCTCTCCCACAAACCTCGGCTCTGCGGAGAGGGTTCCAAACCTGCCAACACTGGAAACAGATCTTCATGGAAATCATAGGTGTGTGTGTTTGTGTGAGTGAGTGAGTGAGTGAGTGAGTGAGTGAATGAGTGAGAGAGCAAGAGAGCGAGAGAGAGAGAGAGAGAAAATGAAAATACATTTTAAGGATGTCATAGGTGATGGAGTTTAAATGAATTAGAATTATTTTACTACTCCTGTAAAATTAGCAACATGAATAGTTATACTGAGAAGCAGGACTTCATCATGTTCTCAATCTTTAGAAGAATTTTCAGTGACTAGTTTATTCTATACTTGATACCCCTGACTCTAGGTGTGGAGAGCGCCCTCTACAGCCTGCTTCTGTCCCTGGCGATCTGTATAGCATCTGTAGCCGTCTTCACTGCACATCCACTGCTACTGCTGCCCATCCTACTTAGTATTCTGGGTAAGTGTCTCCTACGTTTGTCAAGCATGTTTAAGCATCACTCTCACTTTTCAAAAGACCTTCTTCTGTGTATGTGCGTACAGGTCAGTGTAGGTCAGAGTAATCTGTCTCCTGTTAAACGGTTTTACTAGAATAATCATTTTCATGTGTAGTATCAGGACTAAGGAACTTTACTGGTTTCCCTTGGAACACATCCCTTTAAAGAACTTTAGAAGATACTTGTAATTTTAGAAGATACTTCAGAATATACTTTGTTAACAACTGCACAATGACATCCTGCAGCAAGCAAAGCATTTAATCAAACCTCTCTCGCTATGCATATATGTATATTGCCAAAAACCACTACATTGAATGTGCATATAAATTCAATTAAACATCCTAGAACGAAGTCCAAACAGGGTCTTTATTCTGTTCTGTGGGACCTTTGTGAGTAATACACCAACCGCAGTGATGATGGGAGCATTTACTCATGAAACCTTGGTTTATTCCAAACTCATTTATATGTTAATGCAATACACAAAAGCAAAATACGCACTGGAAAATATAATCTATTACCGATTACATTAAATTAATGAAAGCCCAAGAGACTCAAACTACAATGATACCTTCAATCAGCCAGTTCAGCTAAGCAAAAAGTCAAATAAAAAAAGAGACTGAGAAAGTACAATCTAAGTGCATGTAATCAGCAGTAACACACACCGCAATGGTGCCTGGGGATCCACACGCGGTCCACATCAGCTCCGGGCTCTTCACCGGCTAACAAAGCTAACAAAGAATTATAAAAGACCTTGAAACGTTGAAAGACTCGTGATTGTTCCGCGTTGTTTTAAGATACGGAGGGAAATTTGTTTCAGCAGCACAGAGTATGGTGGAGTGTCACCTGTCGCCTGTGTCCAGGTGTGGTGGCCCTGGTCGTCACGGTAATGTACTGGCTGGGCTGGGAGATGGGTGCAGTGGAGGCCATCTCTCTCTCCATACTGGTGGGATCATCTGTGGACTACTGCCTGCATCTGGTGGAGGGCTATCTTCTCGCTGGAGATGTTGCTACGACACAGACAGTCAATCAAGAGACGGTACGGGCCCCAACCAAGCGATCAGATCCGCTTTAGCTTCAGGAAATTGAATATATGCAAGTGTTGTTTTGGACTTCAATTTTCTAGTTTTTACCGCCTTATGTGCTTGCGTTCCTGTAAATGTACACCAGAGTGTTGAAACAGCAGTATTACTGTGAAATGGTGACAAATGTGCAGAGCGATTCTGAAATATCATTTTAAACCTCAGAAGTAGTCGCAGTGCTGTGGGTGGAAACGCAACACTTATCAAAAAGTTAAAACAAGAGTGAAAAGGAGGATTTTAACAGACCAAAGACCTTTAGAGCAAAAACTCATTTTTTTAGTACAAGAACTTATTTTGCTTCCATTTTCTTTGCAAGAAATTTAATAAAATAGAGGCAAGTATTCAGTCTTTGAAAGAAAAAAAAATAGTGATAGTAGAAGTAGAAGGGTTTAAAGATATTAGGGTGTGGATACGCTGAAGGTGTGAACGTGAATCCACTCCCTCGGTGAGAGCCGCACTTTAAAAGGGAGAAAAACAACATGGAAAAAAATCAACAGCAAAATATCTAGTAAATAAATGCACACAAACAAAATGGCTGAACATCCACAACGAAGAGGCACAAATCGCTGCAAAGAGCAACAGAAATAATGAGCACAGATAAGAGTCTTTTTGCTTTGGTACACATGTTTACGCCATTGGTAAATATTGCAAAAATATTGATTCGTTTCACCTCTTGATATATTTCATGAAATGCTAAAATCCAAACATTCTATACTGTGTTCACACTTTTCACTTTTTAGGTTTGAGAAGGTGAATTTCTGTAAAATTTAACATCGAACATTCACATTAGAGACCTCAAACCTTTAGAACAATTACCCTTGTTGAAGCTTAAATAACATTCCTATCTTTCTGTGTACTGCAGGATCCGTCAACCAAACGTCAACAAAGGACACTGGAAGCTGTGGCTCATGTGGGCGTTGCCATAGTATCAAGTGCAGTTACTACGGCGATCTCAACTGTACCACTCTTTTTCTGCGTGATTGTACCTTTTTCGAAGTTTGGTCAGATTGTGGCTATTAACACTGCTGTATCTATACTGTTCACCCTGGTTATGACAACTGCCCTGTTAGCCACAATGGGGCCTCCTGACTTCAGTCGACCCCCAAAAGCCGTGCTCAAAGCCAGCCTAGTTGTGATCGCAGCGGGTGTCTTTGTGGGGCTCCTCTGGTGGTCTGGAACTCACTTGGCCACTGCATCCTGGAACTCATTAACTACGTAAAGCTCGGAGACGGCAACCAGCCCATCAGCCCATCAACACATGGGCAGCTGAAATCATGAAAACTGAAAAAATTCTACTGTATACATTTTGTATGTAAATGATAAAAAATCTACTGTATATTTTGATGAGCTCGGCAGGGACCAAAGAACCAAGAGTTGTATTAGACATTGGGGCAAGAATAAGAGGTGTGAATTCATGTTAAGGCAGTGTTCTGTTTGGTCTTATTTAAAGGTCCATAACTCAGTCATACGACAGCTGCCTAAATACACTATGGAGAACAGCATCAGTTCACTTTACGGTTCTCTCTGTCCAAGCTTCATGAGAATCAGAATCGGATGGTGGGCTGGAGGGTGGGGTGTATGGTGGGGGAGGACGTCTGATTGTGTAAAAAAATAAATAACAACCTGGAATTAATGTTTCAAATGGAGAGCTGAAGGGGATGTTAAGAAAACAGAGAGAAAGAGACAAGGAGAACAATCTGGATTACTTTCTTCATCTCTGCCCTTGGGGGTATCAGCAGCAGAGTTTGACTTTTAAATATTAAAATGTTATTCTAACATCAGCGGTGACGGTATGTTTCTTTGACGTCCTGAGACAAAGAGAAGCACAGGATAATAATGAAGATTTTGCTGCATGAATAGTCTGTTCTGTCTTTCTGAGGAGGATTGAATAACCTTGCCTTCCTTTGGGTAGATGGACGAGGGTAATTACGAGGGTGGTTTGGACGGCTTTGATACCGGTGATTATGGATTTATACACTAATAATCTTGGAAGATCAATCCTCACCAGGTCAGTACAGGCAAATGACTGGACTGTCTTTAAAAGGTTATGCATTCTGTTTAAGTCTCCTGTGAATAATGCAGTGCAGACCACAGATGTGTGTCGTATGAGGACTTGTTTTGTGAAACTGTGGTAAACATAGGTTGTGATAATGGTTTTTAAATTGCTGTAAAACTGTACTTTAGGGTAGCCATCACACTTTAAAAGAGAATGTGTTTCTGTTCAATTGCTCGTTTTAAAAACCATTTATCAGCTGTAGTTACAGTTTGTGTTGGTCTCTCTTCCTCTAAAGCCCTTCCACTTGGCTCCAGGGGCATTTCTGTCTTTTTCTATGATGTGATATATGTCTCGTAAACACATATGCGCACAAGAGATCGTCACTGCTTTTTGGACTTGGACCAGTTCAGAGATATTTCAATTTTGATCTGCTCGACCTGCTCTCCACCGCAGAGGTTCTGCTGACTTACTGAGGAATCTCGGTCTACTCCGCTGAAGATATGCTTTCACGCCTTCTCTTATCATTACTTTAGTGTTTTCTTTCCCTCTTTTTTAATGGAGTGGTTGTTATTGATATAGTTTGAAATAAACACTGGGTCTGATGCCTATAATCTGAAAGAAGACCCCCCTAACCATGTGATCATGTCTCCTCAAAAATGAACATTTCCCAGATATAAAAATCTGACATCATTAAAAAAATGATCCTATTCAGCAGTGAATCCTACTTCACATGAGCTGAAAATCCTCCGTCTTTCCTGTGTCAATCAGGTGGTGGCCTGCATGGATTTAGCTCAAGTCTTCTCCCATCACCTCCACATTAAGAAAAAGCACTTACTCGACTTTATTTGGACTTTTCCATCAATTCCATTTAATATTTAATGCTTGAAACTGCAGTTAGCTATTAATAATGCACAGGGAGGTCATTTATAATGGATATGCCAATGAAAGGCCCTGAATACACCAACAAGATTTTGCTCCAACGAAGTGATTTGATCTTGGACAAGCATATTAAGTATCAAAACATAAGCTCGCTTCAAAGGTTAAAGACAATTTTTTAAAACCCTATTTAGCAAATAAGATTTTTTTTTCCAGACAACAAACACTCTTTTTGACAAGGTAATCTTTCTGGCAACAAGTTTACAGAAACACCACTTACTGTTTGGTAAATGATGTGAAAATATTAGTATGCACTGGAGTGTAATGTGGGTTTGTGTGAGATCAGTTCCTGTCATAAAAAGACCTTTCAGAATTCATTCAGCTGATAAAGAAAATCATACAAATAAACACATCATCTAAGAAGAGGATCTGATATAGGCGTTTCTCAAAATCTTATGATAACTATGCACTTACAACCAACATGTATCAGCTGAACCTAATTCAAGGCCTACGAAGGCACATAAACAGATCTACAAGTAATGAATGTGCAAAACCTCATGTTTTCTATGTAATAAAATACTTTTGTAGATTATTGAAGAATCCGATGCTGAATTTTGTTTCCATTTTCATTTTAAAAGTCGGGCCAAGATTTAGATCAAAGTTCCACTGTTACACAAAAAATGTAACCGAATCCATTCTTTAATATATTAATTAAAAATGATCAAAGCCTGCTGTGACTCCTGAGTCAAGAAAATGTGACATGAGGCTTGTTCAAATGAAAATAACATTTTATGAAATAGATGCACTGGTTAATACTATGTGCAATACATCAGCGGTAATCAGCTATACAATATAAATAAATTGCATCTTCGTTTTGCAATTACACATAGTCTTATTCTTCAACAGGTTATAACTGTTAAGTGTACTTGGAATAAAACAAACATATTTACATACGTACATATGATGAAAGGCATAAACATATCTCATAATTGATAAGTGTGATCTGATCAGCTATTGTGCCTAGATCAGTACATACACAGTCATACACAGATTAAAGTAGATGAACCCAAGACCATAAATCGTAATCTTCCCCACTGGATTAAGTATTACCTACAAGACATCTGTTTGCATCAGCTTAGGAGTTATAAACAAATCAAAAGCCATTGGGAACACTATTCATTGTACTCAAAACTATTGGAGTTACAACATTGAGGTGGAGCTGTTAAGATTAGCAGAACTCAAAAGTGCTCCACCACTTTAAAAAAGATAAAGAGAACAAACATACCAATGTTAAAATGAACACTCTCTTCAAAAGAAAATCTATTTGGTGGTCAGTGTTCATCAGGCAATTGCTGGAATTTTAGAGAGCCATGGTCACATCAGTATAAAAACATCAGAGTTGTGTGCAGGATGGAGCCTGGGGCCACTGGCAGGGAACGTGACACGTAGCTGAAACTCACAGCTATTCGAATCACGACTCTGCTTTGAAAAACCTTTACCTTCCTTATCCAGCTCACAGCCCGAGAGTGACGGTCACCCACACTGGACCATGCAGCGCCAGCAGGGAGAACATGCAGGTGTAGCGGGGACTCAAGCAGCGCCGTGAAACCTGAGACGAGAAGTGATCGAAAGATCCACAGAGACCAAGTGGGAAGGAGATCATAGAAGATCAGAGAAGATCACAGGCTCAGTGAGAGATGAAAAGAAAACTGCCAGTTGCCTTCTAAAGGTTTCTACAGGTAGAAAGGGGACATGTGGTAAATTATTTAGGAGTTAGGCTGAAGGCTGATGGTTAGAATGGAGCTGAAGAGGGGAATGTTTCAGACAGGTAAGATTAGCCATGCGTACCTTCACAGACCAGGACACGTGGACATATGCACTCACACACACACATACTCTCACACACACACACGCACTTTCCACAAACCTGTCAGACCTTCTGTTCACCTCCTGTTCTTAAAAGGAGCCTAGACAAATTACAGCCAGACTAGAATGAACTCAAGAATACAGTAAGCAAGGAGGAAGGAAAAGCTGGTGTATGGCGTGGAGCAGATGTATCCAACACCTAGATACTCAACCCCCCCCCTCATGAATATGCTCCAGATACATACCTTCACGTTTTCTCCTCCTGAATCCCCATCAGAGGCTGGTCATTACTGACCACTACCAACTAGCACTGACCAGTACAAACAGCCGACCACCAAGACTCCACGTATCTCTAAATGACACAAAGCCTCCTCCACTAGGAGACCTTCTCCAATGCCATATCGAATCGATTACTCCTCCATTTGTTGCTGATTGATATATGAATGGTAATATGATTCTCACAAGAGGATTAGAAAACACGAGTATTCTTCATTCATTTTAAACACACACACACACACGCGCACAGACCATTCTTAAAATAAACAGCGGATGATGCATGAGGCTCGTTTTTCACAGAAGCTCCAGGCAGCCTCTCTGCTACTCACTGAGGTACTTTGTTGGTTGAAGTTTCCCTTCCTCACTGATCTGAGATCTGTCCGAATCTCTAGAAAGACTCTGCTAGTCTTTGGGCCTGCAAATCTGGCCCTGGAGCAGTGTGAAGTACTATCTGAAGCCTGAGGTATAATGAGGAGCTCTTCAAAAGGCAACTGAGGGCTTTGGAAGGAATAAAAATATACATCCAGTTATTCTACTGCAGCAAAGGGAACCCAGCACTCAGACCTTTCATAGCGCCTCCCACAAAGAACTCACAGAGTACATTTTCAAGACATTAATGCATCGAGCTCAGCCGCACCGAGAGCCTTCTCAGCCGGCAGGGTGAGATATCACTGGGTTCCGTGAGGTGTTCGCGTGACAAAGCGAGGAATGAAATGAAGGAGACGAGGAGAAAGAGCTCAGAGCAGAGGAAAGCAGAAAGAGAACACCACCGACACCAAGATCCGTGCAAAGGCTTGTGAGAGCATGTAGCTCCCTTCCCACCGACACAACGACAGAAAAGTAAAGAAAAAAAAAAGAACTGGACAAGTGTGAAATGAGAAAGATAATGAAGGGGAGAAACCAGGGAATGGTGTACGGACAACAGAGAACAGTTAAAGAAATTAGATAATGAGAAAGATAATGAAGGGGAGAAACCAGGGAATGGTGTAAGGACAACAGAGAACAGTTAAAGAAATTAGATAATGAGAAAGATAATGAAGGGGAGAAACCAGGGAATGGTGTAAGGA
>JAOXYF010000016.1:1493584-1505844 GCA_028565775.1 Sternarchorhynchus goeldii
CCCCCCCTTTTCCGAGCCACGAAGCTTGCTACTTGCTTACATCTTCCTACCACAAGAACTGCTGGGTGAACTCACATCTGATTTACCAGTTACTGAAACTCTCCTGTTGTGTCCAGATTCAGTTACTGGACACAACAGGAGAGTTTCAGTAACTGGTAAAGCATATGTCAGAAAGAAATTCAGTTTAGGCACTGTACATCAAACTTTCCACATGTTCACTGTCTGGAATGGAATGAACACCAAAGTTCGGTTCAACCCACTCATAAACCCAATACAGATACTCATCTTTGGTCTTTCAGAGATTGGCCTGTATGAATAGGGATTCATCAGTTTGTGTGCTTCTTCTGATGGTGTCAAAATCCTTTCACAAAGGTTGGTATTTTAAACATTTAAGCCATGCTGTATTCATAGTGATTTGGAAGAAAGTGCACTGTGTCTTTCCTAAATGAAAACTGCTTTGAATATGAACGTTCAGTAACATCGATGCAGCTTGAATATCTAAGAGTGCCTGACTTCCCTGAATCATGTGTTCGAGAGCCTCAATGCCCTTCACTTTGACTTATTCTCTCAGGCCTCTCTTCAGTGTTTGATGAAGGTCCTACTGACCTCCATCCAAAGGCACCAACTTCATCTGCTAACCTCTGGGCCACCAGTAATCGATAAGGTGTCATTACTTTGCTCACCAAAGCCAGTGAGAGCCTGTTTCAGCTCGTTCTTGTCAATGAACCCAGAGTTGTCGCGATCGTAGGTGCGGAAGATGTTCTGCCAGTCAGTGATGTACTTCCATACTCCGGCGAACTCGTTAAAGTTCACCCCACCTTTGTTGTCTCTGTCGAACATAGCTGGGAGGAGAAAGAGATGAGACAAGAAATGCTACCGTTTCACTTTTTCGACCTACAGAGTAAAATAACTTCTGTTAAACGACGTCTGCACTGGATTCAGAACATTTCAAAACTATTAGTCTCTTCTTTTGACTCAGGCAAACGAATCATTCTTTGGGATGGCTTAATACTTTCAACACATAATGGAAGCAAAGGTGGTGGCCTTTGGGAAGACATTCGGACCGTCGCGTTAGGAAACACGGGGATTGCGTTAGGAGCACTACTGCGCTTTCACAACCTAGAGCCTTGTGACCGACTCCAGCAACACTCGTCAGATTGAGAGTCAGCTGTAGGTGCAGCAGTTAAGTATTAAACCACATGCTTTAAATCGCTTTACTGTGCAGGCATTTCTTCATTATGACTGCCTTGTGAAGGGAAGGCAAAAATAAAGTCAGCACGGTAGACTCAACCCAGAAACATTTCACCACAGACTTCAAAGACATTGTGTTCATTTTAGCATTCAACCGCCAGCTAAAGGTTTCGGTTTCTGAAGACCAAATAAGTGCATATTCATTGAAAGCAGACCCAAAATGTGTGGCCTGCTCCACACAAACCTACAAGGCCAAGCCCACAGGACTGAGTGGAACTGAGGCAGTGAAGAAAATACTTTTAGTTTGGGATTTGCTGAGATGGCATTGCTGCATTCGCTTCCATTATTTGTTGAAAGTAGTATTAAGGTTGCCATAAGCAATAGTTGATTTGCCTGAGGCAAGGAAGACAAATCCCAGCCTTCGAGGGTGACGGCTAGGAAAATCTCCTTATACCAGTGTGTGTGTGTGTGTATGTATATATATATTATATATATAGTATGGAAACTAAATTGGACTTTTTTTTTTTTTTTCTTCTTCTTCACAAGAGCGGATGGTCATTTTCAACAGCTAGGCACAGATCACACACTACAATATGAACTTTTGAAAACCAGATTTGTAAATCAAACGCCATATAAAAGATGTAAAAATTGTGAAAAACACAATGTATAAAAGTAGAAGAAATAAAATATACTTAAGCCAGGACTGGCTTTAAGAAGAGAAGAATGTTGAAGTTCATTTTTTGATGTTCAAAGTAAAAAAACAACTTCTGGCAACATGTGTGCTGAGTGATCATTCAGAAGTCATAATGACTTCAGAAAGCGGTTTCTGTCTCAGCAGAGTGTATTAAATAGAGTGGTTTTCAAAGTACAGTATATAGTTAAAATTAAAAGTATATAGAAAATTTCTAGAGCTCAGAATTCCCTGAAGTTGCTCTTGATACTAATTCTAAAAAGCCCAGGTTTTAGAAGGCCTGACGTTGTTCTTGATGCTGATACTAGAGTCCAGGATTTCCTATCGTTCTTGGTACTGGTTTTCAGCAACTTAGGAGACAGACCTCACAAAAACTTTATATCTGCAGATCTATCTGGAGCTTTGCATTATGTGTTCAAGTTCATAGCACTGACAAAATAACAAACCTTTGTTGTCTTGATGGGATGACAGAACCTAAAACATTTTTTTAAAAAATATCTGGCAAAAGTAACTTAAAACGCTACAGATGCATCTACGTGATGCGCGTTTTTCTTGCTGCGCTGTGTTTCATGTGCTGATGAAGCGAGAATGACATCCCTGCACACAGCAAAGAAGGACTGTTTCACGCAGTCAGAACCGAATGTTTTTTTTTTTTATATGCTTCACCAGGTCTGATGTACTACCAGACTTGGCTTAAGACATTAGAAGTGAGCAGTTCAAGATGTCTGGCACCATTAATATCTGCTCTGGAAAAAACACAAGACCACAGTGGAAATCACTTGTTTTTCTATATCCTTGCTCTAAAAGCCAACCGTCGTCACATTATTACATCATCAAGAGCTTTGCAGGAGTCATTGTCAAAGTGTAGACGACTCATTGTACTCAAATGTAATGTAAATGTAAATGTACTCACATATAATTGACCGAACAGTCACAGGATTGAATGGCGTCCATGTCCCTACAAAAGCAGAAAGCCAAAGTAAGAGAAGAACCATAAAATTTTTTTAAAAAACCATTAAAAAAAATTGCCACACGAGTAAGACTTGCTTCTTAGTCACCCAGATCAGAAGAAGCCCAAGTCCTGTTCAGCATTATGCAAGAGTCCCGGAATTTCACCAGAAGTTAGTGATTCTTTTTCCCTTTTGGGGATGAACACTAGCTTGTGGTCATGAGCTTGTAACAATCTTTGCGGCTGCTGGTTGGCTGGTGTCGTCACAATAGGAACAACGAGGCTACGTGATGGCGCAAGGCACTGCCACCATTTTACCCCTTGTTTAAAATCTCTGCATATATTAGCAGACATTATCTAGCAGGTACCCTTTAAGGTTTCCTTTGAAGGTTTGAGGTTAGTCAGCAACTCGACAGAAGTTACATTTTAATCATGGCAATTCTTTATAAGGTACTGCAGTCAAACTTTTCAGATGTTTAAACCATTTTGGAAATGCGACTCAAGTCTAGAGTACCATGTCAAAAGGCTAACCTAAATCAGCAATGTGAGATTAGCTTGTTAGCTAGTAAGACATCAGGAACCGAAGACTTACTCGAAAGACTCTCTGCCATAAGAGATTTCATTGAATATGATGCGCGTCTTTACGAAAGATAAAGTGTTGCTGTAAGAAAATTTCCATAACTGATTAACTGGTTTACTTTAGTTTCAAGTAATTGATTAGTCTGCAAAATGCTTGGGTGTGAAGGTTAATCCTTCATTAACAAAACACCTAACCCATTCTTATTCACATGTTCGCAAGGTATTTAGGAACAAAGCAACAGATCTACAATTCTCCACCACTCTCAGAAATGTTTTTACTCAGTGTGAGAGATAATTCAAGGAATTCAAGCACTGTTTGGTAAGTAGGTTGCCCAGTTGTCTAGCGGCATCGAGCTTTACGTAGTCGTCCTTATAAGCAGCTAAACTGATCATCAGTTTGTTTAATGTACTGTTATGCAAAAAGTAATAGTTGAAGGTAATTAAATTTTGCCTCCATGAATTTTGCCTTCATTGTAAAAGTCTCACCTGTGTGTGTGTGTGTGAGAGAGAGAGAGAGAGAGAGAGAGAGAGAACAAAGCTTGATGAGAGAACAAACAGAGCAGAGGATATTGGTGCTTCAGTGAGCTTATCATAGCAGAGTCGCTTTATCCACTGGCTGTACTGCAGGTAACTTAACGAACGCAGCCAAGGTGCAAAATAAATCACCTGCTGCTGTCTGCTGAGTCATTGCTCCTTCCACAGCACTGCAAACACTGCCGGAGCGGTGCAGAGGGTGATAAACTACATTTGAAGGAATTCCACCAGAGACTGGAAAAGTCACAGTTGTCCGCTCGGTGCAAGGGAGGGGGGGGGGGGGGCGCAGACCACAGGAAATGGGACGCAGGAGACACTGGGTGACGAAAAGGCCGTGAAAGATACAGACAGTGAAGCAGGGGGCGGCGTAGAGAGGAAAGAATTAAAAAAAGGAGGAGTGCAAATGCAAAGAATGAAAAGAGGAGGAGAAGAAAGACAGTGAGGGAGGAAGAAAAAAGCAAAAGATTCTACATGGCCTTCTGCACAGGCATTGAGGATTTATGGTCTCGCCTTCAAGGACATTCAAACTACCTGGGTTGTAAGACATGAGGAATCATGTGGGCTGTATCGTGCATCATGTGGGCTGTAGACAGCCATGCCAGGTACTGGAGTGTGTGTGTGTGTGTGTGGTCGTAGAGTAATAGTGGGGGGCAGGGGCTCATAAAGTCCCTACACTGGCCTAAGGCACAAAGCCTCTTCTATGCAGTGTAAACTGGCTCTGACTGCAGTACTCAGTGAGCAAGAGGCCCAGCAGATGCCCCCACCCCAAGCACAGCGCTCAGGAGAATTCAGAGACAGAGCCCACATAAGACGCTGTTATTTGTCCGTTACTAATGCACAAACAAGCACACGCCTTAAAAAATGCATAATCGTTAAAAGTGGAGGAGGGGGGGGGGGGTGTTCATAAACAATTCACCTCAAAACCTCAAAAAAAATCCTAGGAGGTAAAATGTAGGAGGTATAGCTGCCACGGTCCCTCCATGCCGTAGCGTTCATGAGCAGCGCCGAGTCAAACACCAGAGCTTACAGCTCCAAAACCTAAAGCCACCAACCATCTGCTACGGCCCACGCTGCATTTTTTTTCCCGCTTCCCCCAATCCATGTTTTAAAATTCATGACTCACCCATCACAGGGATAAAGGTGCAAAGCAGCAGGAGTTAATGGGGAAACCGATTCGCTTCTAAAGGGGTTTGTGGCAGGATAAATGAGAACGGGCTTTTCTATTGCTATAGCTGGGTTAGACAGTTATTCTGGAAACGCGTCCAGGCAAGGAGCAGCACTCTGACGAATGTCAAGAGTGCGTAAATGGAGCCAGTAGGCGGTGCAGAGTGCTGAGAGCAAAGTGCTTTTAATTAAACGCCGGTGGTCGTGGTTCTCTCAGGTCACTGTGACACCAGTCACGTAGGATGAAAGGGAGATGTTGGGTTTGACTTCCATTGCCAAATGGTTATATTAGAAAGAGTGGAAAAAAATAGCACAGTCAGGCCAGATAAAGGATGATGTTCCTTCTCAGCTTCTGTGTATTCACACAATTACTCCATAACGGTGCCACTTTAAATTAAAAACGCTGTACTCCACAATTCACCTTTCAACATACAAAAATATGGAGAGATCAAGAAAAAAAACAAAACCATAAGGGTCCCAACATTTCCTATTATTGTCATCTGCAGCAAAAAACTAATTACTTTAAGTTCTTGTAAATCCATAGCATCTCATCGAAGCCTTCTTATTTTATAGAAGAATGATTCAACACACACCAAACTTCAATGTCTCCATCAATCCATCAACATAATACTCCATTTTCACGCAAAAGAAATAAGATTTTCCTGCCCCAGAAAAAATGAGAAAGAAGATGGTTTGAGATGACAAAAGAAAAAAAAAGTTCCCAAGGTTCTCAGTTGAAAACTTGCAGATGATGGTCACATTTTGGCATTACCAAGCCTCCAGGCAGCTCCATGCCAACAAGCAATTTGGAAGCTTTCCCAACAGAAAGCAGCTAACTCTTGTCACACCATAAAGGTAAGTGGATGGAATTGGCTAGACGTTGCTGGAATTTTTTTTTAACAGAATCCAGACCTTCATGGTACTGTGGTCAGCTGTGACCAAAATAGCTTCCTAGCCACAACCACCACCCACACCAGAGGTAGGTTTGGCATATGAAGGCGAGTTAGTCATGCAGAAAAGAATCACCACAGTGAAGTACGGAGGATGTGTGATGTTGCCCACTTATTTTCAAAAGCTCTTCAACCCATGTCAAGATGCATGGTGTCAGGGACTGTAGTGCCAGAACATTTTTAATAAAATCTGGCTGCCTTTGAGACTACATTTAGGTCACTAAATGTAGCTTTTTAATCCAAAGAATCCTTCCAAAAATCACAACAAAGAGATATTGCACATGAGGGCGGTTCCACCTCACTAATCACCATTGCCTATACAGGAAAGACTTGTTAAACAATAAAATGTGGTACTACTCAGAACCTCACAGTAGGAACAGGAAGGGCACTGTGCAGGTGTACAGCTCTTGATGTTTGAGGTTTTTAGTGACCTAGCAACAATATAACTTCCTGATCTCTTGAAGCATAATGGCGGCCACACATTTCACACATGCTTAGGTGGGCTTCTACTTCTAAGCATAACTTGAACCTCGGCTTTAAGAGGCATCTCCAACATGGCTCCTAAACTCTGAAAATGTGTTATAGAAACTGTTTGAAGTGGAATCTTTGTAGGTGTTCTTAAAATCCACATTAAAGACTTACTGGTCTACATTTTCTTGGGCCTCCATATCATGTACCTTTATTCTTTTCTGTGTACCTACAGATTTTCCCCCTCAAAATGTACAATGCCATATAAACGTTACCATTATCGTTTATTTTATTGGTGGTGGTGGTAGAAGTATACAGAACCAGTCTAGGTTTGGGTAGTGCAGGGGTTAAAAACAAACATCTTGGCCATCTTAAGCATAAACTGGCCTGAATTACGCTGTGAGAGAGCTGTGGGGCTGAGGTCTCCCTCTGAGGAGAGATAACGAGGTGAAGCAGGAGAGCTGAACAGAGGCAAACCCAGGCACCGATCACGTCCTGTCTCTTAGCAAGCCACTCTCAAGGCACGTACTTCACATGCATGTGGTACCCCCCCACCCCCCTCCTGCAACTCAAGGATAAAAGCTGAACATGAGCGAGGGGACACCTGTCAATGCTGACCACAAATAAACACTTCCAAAAATTTCACTTCAGCCGTAATTAATTCCAAATTATGCCACCTTCGGTTAAGTTTCATTATGCAAGTTATTCCTTGGTCCTGAGCCAGCTGACTCTAAACGCTTGCATAAAGGCCACTCTGTGCATTTCAATGGGCTCACTTTCACAACGGAGTGATGGTGATACAAAGCAAAAGCATTTGTGTGCATGTCAACGCTCCACGGTAACGCTCCAACAAATTAAAATGATCACTGTGGTCCTTAACAAGTTCTGCATCCCGAGGTCTGGATTTTGAAAGGGCTTAGCGAAACAGGAAATCATCTTGGCATAAGGGACTTCATGTTAAACGTCAAATGTTACTGCCAGTACTTTTTCTGTATGTATAAGAGGCAAAAACAAAACTTATTTTGTGCAGTATTGCACAGATGTCTCTGCCCGTTTAAAAACCATTCCCACCTTCGCCACACATTTCATGAGCACTCAACCAAAAATTATGATACTGGATCAACACTTATGGAGTTTTTTGCTTCGAATAGCTTTGTTTGAGACTGCGTAAAGACTACTAGGAGAAGGGAATATACAAAAAAAAAAAAAAGAGTCATACCATTTGATAAAGCTTGCTGAAGCTCTGTGTCTGATATGGCTCCACTCCTGTCTTTGTCCACCCTAAGAAGGAAAGAGAATTCGAATGATTTACTAGTCAATATAGTTCCATTCAACATTCCATTCCATGTCATACACAAAACACTGTAATAACCTAAAGCTTACAAATTACCAGTAAGCACAGTGCTAAGTGACCGGTTTCATCAATGTCTGCATTTCGGCCATTTCATGCTTTGCGCACTGTGAAGTCCTGAGAGATGGGGCTTGAAAAGTGGCCTGTGGATCTAAGGTACCGAAACCGCTCCCTGGGGTCTGAGGCAAGTCAGTATGCTGCTTCTGCTCAAGGCTCTGAACACACTCTGGCCAGGGTGTCAAGAACCTTGTAATCACCAAGTACCTGTTCCAGGTGCATGAGGAGCTAGAACAAGCACCTGGACTGGACAGGCATCCAAGAAAAACTGGTTTAAACCCAGAGGCTTAGTACAGAGCATGTGAACACAACTGCCAATGACAATTACAATATTACATGGGTGTAAAATGGCAACGATTATGAACAGGCAATGGGGTAGGAAACTGTCTTCTTAAACTAAAGGCCTAATTAAACATACAAGTTTTAACCAGTGAACATCGAGGCTCCCAGTTGCTCCACAGTGAAGGGCTATGCGACAAGATGCAACACGTGATGTGCTATGAGAGAAATAAGATGGATGCTATTCATAACTCTCATTTTCTGTTACTACCCACTAATCGCTCTGCTAGGGCACTAGTGCACCATGCTGAAGCGGTTTCAAATATTTACTCACATCAGGTTTGCATGATATGCATGCGCACACACACACGCGCACACGCACACGCACACGCGCACACGCACACGCGCACACACACGCGCACACACACGCGCACACACACACGCGCACACACACACGCGCACACACACACGCGCACACACACACACACACACTCACAAACACACACTCACAAACACACACATGCACAAACACACACTCACAAACACACACATGCACAAACACACACATGCACAAACACACACATGCACAAACACACACATGCACAAACACACACACACACTCACAGACAAACACACACATGCACAAACACACACACACACAGCCAGTAGATGGAAATAAAAATAATGTACCCATAATACTCATAGTACTGGTCACACTCACACTCACCCACACGGCCGGTAGGTGAAGACTATGTAGCTCTCCTCTGTGGTTCTCTCGATGAAGGTCACACATGTGTGTTTCTCCCAGTGTCTCATGGCTTGCCGAAATATGGCCCTCTGACTACCTGTAGAACTCACACAGTTAGTCGACAGAGGAAGAGAAGAGGAGACAAATACATTTGAAAGAAAAGATAATACATCTTTTAGACAAGGAATGAGACTAAGCACAGATTAATGCTATTTCATCATACTCTAGAATTAGTATACAAACAGACACAAAACAAAGCGATCTGGGGTTCAGCGCGGCAGAGGCCAGCGGGTCGGAAAACAGCACATTGTTCTCCGAGCTTCTGCAACCCAGGAGCGCAGCGCAGAGAAGTGATCTGCCGACTCAGCGCCTCCGCGCCGGCCTCCTGCTGTGCAGCTCTCGCTCGCTGCCTTTCTGCTGCGATCAGCACAACAGCAAACTCCCAGCAGCCTCTGCACTGTAACCAACACCTCCGCAGGCCTGCGCGCCGCCCGAGGGCCCATGTGACCGGGTCGTTCCGCTCACAGTAAGGTCAGTCAGAGAAGAACACGTGCAATGAGCACAGGCAGAGGCCAAAGCAGAAAACAGGCTACAGGGGACATCATGTCGTAATTATATGGATTCATTCAGGGAAGATTAAGCCACATATGACGAACAGATTTTGCAGTAATTTGGTGGAAACAGAAGCAAACACACATGGTCTCTGAGCAGGGAGCTTAACTGGGTCACTTACCACTGAAGTTCCCACTTATGACATAAGGGATGACTCCCTCAGGCCACACCCTCTCAGGTCTGGACGTAGCTGCCCTCTTCCGGCGACGCGAGCCCTGCCGATTGGACGCTGCAGTGTTTGGACTCGTCTCATTGGCAGATAAACCTGTCATTTACAACATCAAACAAACGCTGAGGTTCACCTACAGAAGCTGGCAAAATGAATGATTACAATTCACTTAAATTAAGTCTTAGGTGCACCATAGCAACCTTAAAAGGACTCTGAAAACTGGAGATGTTAGATGCAGAGTCTGAAAAGTGCAGAGAAGGAAAAAAATTGAATTCTGTCAAACACCTTCACCCGTTTCATTCATTTATCATCTGAGAACATTTCCTTAGTGGGGCATGCGAATGTGTATGTTTATTGAGTGTGAATGTGTATGTTTATTGAGTGTGCACACTGAGTAAGTTAGACAGAGAAGAGTTTTCCCCTCTCTCCATAGGACTTGGATCTGCTTAGAGGCACAAATCTGCTGTCACTTCAAGCTAAAAGACTATAGGGTGCTGGCAGTTTTCTCAACTGTGTAGCAAAGCACCTCCCAAGCACGGGGAAGGTAAGTGACGGATCTGGAACTCGGGCATGACCCATGGAAGCTTCCTCTCTCCCGGGCTTGGCATTCATGACAACTGCCTTCTTGCGCAATTGCCTTTAATTTACTCTGCAAATGCCCTGATGTTGGATGTGCTTTTCCCGTTGTAACCAACCTTGGCTTTCTCAAGGGCCAAGGAGCCGAGACACTTGCAGAGGTTGTGAAACCATGGTAACCTGAGGCCCTGCGTCAGAGCCTGATTTTAACCACTACAGCAAACGCTGCCAACTCATCTACAAACCTGACCACCACCTGGGCAATTTCTTAGAGCACCCGTCATTCAAATGTCCTCAAAATCACACTAACTCAGCCCCGCCCACTGAGCTCAATGTCCCTCCCCCTACCGCTCCCATCACCACCTCTGGCCACACACACATGTGCTTACACACACACACACACACACACACACACACACACACACACACACACACACACACACACACACACACGTGCTTACCTGTGTCTGTCTGGTTGAGGTTTGTGACGGTTCTCTGGACTATGTCTACAATCCGGTCCACTTTGAACATGTGCATATCCTCTTCATCCAGAGCTATGTCCCCCAGATAGGCAACTGGAATACAGAAACAAAGCACCTTTCATATCAGCATCAGTAAACACTTTCAGGACTTTAGCAACACCTATAGTCAAAAAGCTGCAGCACTCTGTTGAATAACACTAGTTTAACAGATCTACTTCAGACTAGAGCTGAACAGCAGGTTTAACACATTACACATTGAAATGCCATTGAATGGTAAACGTTTACACGTTGAAAAGTAGGAGGAATGCAAATGACCACATTTTAAAATGATGTTTGCCGGTTTGTTTGTTTGTTTATCTCTCAGTCATGGCAGTGGCAGTAAATTCATGGAATTATCAATAAGTAAATAATACATAAACAGTTTGGATCAACTGTGCCATTTCATCTGATTGTTTTCATGTATATGACTTTGAACCCGACCTACAGATTGTAAACTTAAACTGGTCAGACACATCTTCAATACTTTCAACAAACTGACCAACCGTACTTCATTTATTGTTACTGGTTGCTAAGGGACTAATTAATCTTCATTTGGAGAAGCCGTTAAGGATGGCTACTCCTGAGATTAAACCCTACTGAGCCACTCTTCGTTCGTTAATCGTCTCTGACACCATATATACTTGGGTTAAGAACTCCTACCGTAGTCTATTCAAATAAACTATACACACCACGCAGCGCTGATTAGCGCGCTCGCAGTTTTAGCGTTCGCTCGCAGTTTTAGCGCGCGTGCCACACTTTCCGATCCCTTTCTGTCGATCGCGCACTAATCTCTGAAGCTGCTGTAGCACTGGTGGCGATGACCTGAATGGAAACGTTTGCATATGTATAGACGTTAATCAGCTCGTCAGGGACCAATTTAGCCTTTAGTGTGTGGCTGGACTGATTAATTGCTGGAAAAGAGGGTTAAGTCTTTGGAAAAACGTCCTTCAGATCGACATCAGTGGGTCTATAGCGCTAATTAGAGAAGCAGAAGCTGCATATAGGAGACCCTGAACACCAACTGCACCATCGCCGTACTAAAATCAGAAGATGTAGGAGTGGTTTAAATGGACGGTGTTGACCCGTTATTGGCTATTCAGACTGCTTATATTTTCATGGACATCCTGTGACGGGACGTGTGACGGGACGTGTGGCAGCACGTTCCATGTGAGTCAGTATGAACGACTTCTCATTCCTGACTTCCTTCTGTTCGGGACGTGCGTTAGTAGAGGTGCAGTCTCTCGTCTCAGGATACACTTAATTAAATCCAGATTCCTTTTCACATTTATTACAGCTTGTAAAACAAGAAGTTCTCTCAGAAACACCATCCCCCATGCCCTCAACCTCACTCTCACACACACACACACACACACACACACACACACACACACACACACACACACACACACACACACACACAC
>JAOXYF010000016.1:1506315-1537498 GCA_028565775.1 Sternarchorhynchus goeldii
ACCTGGGAAGGGTCCTGTCCTCCTGTCTGAGAGGCAGCAAACACCTGGGAAGGGTCCTGTCCTCCTGTCTGAGAGGCAGCAAACACCTGGGAAGGGTCCTGTCCTCCTGTCTGAGAGGCTGAACTGACATACACTGCGGACAGACTTTATGTGCAGGAGGAGGGGTTCCATACTGAGCGCCCTATGCCAGTGGTCAGAAGTGTGTGTGTGTGTGTGTAAGAATGCTTGCAGAGTCTAACATGTTGATGCTACAGGTAGAAGCTGAAGAAGGAAGATGTGTGTGTCCATACACCCCCGCCCACGCAAATGCAAACGCACGCACGCACGCACACACGCACACACTGTTCTAAGACCAGATATTCTGGGAAGCTCGTCTCGTTTTGCTTCACTGAGACCTGACAGAATGCAAGCTTACACTAAACATGGCTGAACCCACTGGAATGACAGGGTTTAACTTTGATAGTGTTCACACACACACACACACACACACACACACACACACACACACACACACGACAGGCAGACCAGATCCAGACTAATCCCAGAGTGTTACGGCTCCATGAGAAGGATGGAGTTGGCTAGTTACCCAAGTGGTGGTAGACTAACAGGTCTGGCTTGAGCACAGCCAGAGGGATACAGCACTCCAGGAACAGTGGTACCAGTGAGAAAAAAGTAGGCAGGAGTAGAGGAGTAGAGAAAAACATAACAGGAGCAGGAACCGAAGGAGATTCCTCCATCTCAAGCTGGGGCTTAACAAACATGTGTTATATATACAGCAAAAGGTGTAGGTCTCTACCAGCAAGACGAGACATGTTAAAGACACCTTCAGACAAACCTGACAGACCAAAGGAACCACTCATTAAGATTTGGAGGGGGGAGAGAGAGAGAGAGGGAGAGAGAGAGAGAGAGAGAGAGAGAGAGAGAGAGAGAGTGAGGGAGGGAGAGAGGGAGAGAGGGAGAGAGAAAAAAACACATAACATGGAAACAAGGTTAGGGTCATTTCACCACAAGTGAAATGAAACAAACAAACTAAATAAAACAGCTCCATAAACGCTGCCTGCACAGGCAGGAGGAGCATGTGCCATGCAAACTGCAGTGATCCACACCCCCGGGCAGACCTGGCCCCGCCCCCACCAAAGCAAACCCTGCCCCCGCCAAGACAAACCCCACCCTTACCCATCATCCAGCCCCCGTCACAGTCAGGCTCTCAGTCACTGGATCTAAATCGGAATAATAAGCGGCTGAAAACCACCATCAGTTGGAAGATGACGGCACGTCTGTAACTATACACGGAGCAGGGATGGAGAAGGAAATTCCACAGATGTTCCAAACTCCAGGGTAGAAAGTGGTTCGTGCCAGAGAAATGTGATTTAGGGGGAGAAGGTCTGTGATGTCAACAGAGGATCTAAAAAGAAGGAAAAGCTGAAGGAGAAGCTTCAGAAAACTCAGTGAAATAAAATCAAGCCATCAAGGTCTACAGCACAGGGTTCATTCAGGTCACTCGTTTTCACTGGATACAACTGTGTTGAGGAGCTTGAAGTGGTTCACAAAATGATTCAATAAAATGTCACATCATGATGAGGTTTTGTAGAAACCCCATGAGAACCAGATGTTACATGTGAAACACCATAGGAATTATAATATAAAACATATGATACTTAATTTTAAAACTTTTTATACAGCACAATAACTACGCATCAAATATAAGTGTATATTATATAAAGCATATGTACATAATATGTATACAATATATTGGTGTATGTAAAAGGCACTGTAGTAAGAACAGAGTACCACTGATGAAAGCACCACAGTGACACTGCCACCTTGTGGAGATTCCTGCTTGCTAACTGTGAGTGAGTGAGTGAGTGGGTGGGTGAGTGGGTAAGTGGTTTCATCCAAAAAACAAACAAAGCATTTTGTCCTTCACTGCAATTTTTACTATCTACTTCAACAGGAACCTTCTTCATGTAAACATACATACATGTATAGATATGAGAAACATTTGTTTTATAATAACCAATTATATGTGATTTTTACAGTCTTTTCCCATCTGGGTGTGCTCAAAGAAGATGTAGATTCCAGCAACGTTACAAGAGAAAAACCCAAACAAACTGTTGCCAAAGCTAAACACCCCCCACACCCTCCTCTCTCCACCGTGAGTCTAAACTCTACAGATACCAACAACCACTGATGCCAGGCCCAATGCCCCCAGGCAGGGCAGGCGAAGCTCCAACCACACATGGCGCGGGCCGATCGTGCCCGCTTGCCCGGTGCAGCTGGCTTTTCTCCAGAGCTCTCTGGGGAGGCCAAGCCTGGTCCTCCATAGTCGTGAGACCCAACCATCCATATCTTTGACGAAGCCAAGCTCTTAATCTGGCATGTAATTGTTCCTCGTCCTGGGCCAAGACCGACGAGGACAAACAGGAGGCCCAGCTCAGCCTCCCTCCTCTGCTCCTTTCCTTTTTTTTCCAATCGGTTGTCGTGACGACGCAGCGTTCTCTCCCTGTACCGATCCCCCTCCGTTTCCCCGAGTTACTGCTCTCGAGCGCAGCAAGCAAGGAGCCCGCGTTCGGCCGCGACGAACCGAAGCACGGTCGCACGGGGGTTCACCACGGCAACCCGATCACCATGGTGACGAACTAATGAACCTGGGTAAACACACTGTGATTACTGAACAGGTGAGGGAAAGAGGGATGAGGTGTTTGATGAAGAGGAATAAACGAGTGGAGAGGCAGATGGGACAGGGTCTAGCAGGCTGCTTTTCTCACATTACGAAACACTCAACAGCTGGTCCTTTAGTTTGGGCACCAAGGAATTCACTGGACTTCACATTAAAGGAATGGGGGAGATTAGCTATGGTTCAGTCAAAACATCGATTCAAGTGGCAAATTAAACTGCTGAAAAGCAACTGAAAAATCACAATTGAGCAGAGTCAGTATTGAGCATTTTTCGCTGTCTGTGTTTTCTGGGGCCATTCTGCAGCGGTAAAGTTACAGGAGAACCAGAGAGAGGCTATGCAAGTGGTAAAGTTACAGGAGAACCAGAGAGAGGCTATGCAAGTGATACACGTTATGGAGATCCTTTAGTTACGACCTTTCAGAAAATTTGAAGCCACCTGTGAAACATTATATGAGAGGAAAGTTTCCTCCTCAGTAAACAGGTCAGGTTGTTTACTACTGTGCACCATTAGTTATGATTAGCTCAACACTTACAGCCGATCTCTTCTCTCAAACTCCTTTCAAATCTCAGCCACACCAAACAGCTAAATGTCTCTGATACCAGCCACACCACTGGGAGCCACTCTGATTTCTCTCAGTCTCATAACTGATGACACTCAATACTCCTCAGAGCAAACAAACAGAAGTAATTCACGCCTGGAAAGAGGAGGGAATGAGATCTAACAAGAGACATGAAATGAAAATATTATTGTAGAACCATCACAACAGAGTGAAAGATGTTCCTACTTCCTATTAATACAAATCAATGAGGGAAAGAACCGTGGCATCTTGGATGGCGAGAAACAAAGCCCACTGCATTTAACGTCTCGAACGTGACAACACCTCACGTCTCTGGAGGCTTTTTTGTTGTTTTTTTAAACTTTCACCACTACAGCTACCTCCACCTTCTCCAGTTCTCCACCTTGGGCTCCTTTAACAGCAGATATAGGCCCGAAAAAAAGATCCACATGCCAAGGTTTACACACAGTCCTTTCTGTTCAAATTGCTTATAGGTGCACAAGAGTGTCTAGTGGTCTAGACAGTTGCCGGAAGTCACTGCCCACAAATTGAGAGTTTTCCACCCCCTCAGTGGCTTTGAGGTAAGGGTGGGGGAAGGTAGTGTGGGGTAAGAGGGTGCTGGGGGGCCAGACTTAAGGTAGACCTGGGTAAGACAATACTCATTACAGCTCCTCAGCCTCGATGAGCACAAACACATAAAAGGTACAACATGATTAGGGTAATGGAGGGGGTTTGTCCCACCAGAACCCAGAATCTCAGTTTCACAATTTACTTTCTGATGTAATGATTGTGTTGTTCATTTGCTTTATTGTCTGGATTGTTTAGGGTTTTTTTTTTTTTTATCAACATTATATCTGTATTGTTTGTTTTTTGTTTATTTTATGTCTTGTGTTTTGTGTTTTGTATTCATACGGAAATTGACCTTGAATATAAGAAAGGTGTTACATAAATAAACGTCTTGCTGATTTTATTATTGCTATTATTATTATTATGACTCTAAACACAGACAAATTCTGACAGATACAAAATGCAGGACATATCAAAGCGTTTGGCTTTTCACCCCCATCTGCTGAACGCAAAGCTGGTTTTGAATGTCCCATCTGAGGTCTTTTCAGCATCAAATTCTGAGCACAAATCAAAGTACTTGCAGTGTCTAACTGAAAACAGGCCTTCTAGCGCCGATCCCGGTCACCAGCCGTCGCCCTCCAGCTCGAGGATGATCTGGTGCATGCAGCAGGTTCCTCACCAAGCCCAGCTCTTCAACTTCAGCACCACCACTCACCGACCATCTACTTACACCGGAACACGAGCATCGGGTTAGCGGAGCCGAGAGCGCCGACAGCCACCTCTCCTCAGAGACGTAGTCACAGCCCGGACGAACCCCCTTCCCCCGTGGGGGTCATTCCGTAACAAGCTCCATGGTGCCTTTGGAGCTCGTTAAAGGGGCACCGGAGAAGAAAGACTGAAGGCCGTTCTGGGGTTACAGACGGCTAGACTAACGAGTGCAGGGTAAAGAGACCATTTCAGAGACCACATGATCAGAGAAGTGTCGCATGGAAAACAAACATGTCATCTGGTAACAATTTCTTCCAACCCAGCTGAAAGCAGCTGAACAGATGACAAATGATTTCAATAAGGACAATATGGTTATGCAGAAAGGGTTAGAATAAGGGCACCTTGGTAATCAATACTCTCTTAGTGTGAAATATTTGTTCATAAAACACATTGACATGATTATAGATATGGACATATGATTACAGATGTAAAGTAGGCTAAATAATCAATGCAATACATACTACAACTGTTTTAGTACCATGAGGCAGGAAGCACACACACACACACACACACACGCACGGGCGCACACACGCGCGCTAAATGTTGAAATGCAGGTAGCAGGGGTTGTAAGTGAGGCTGTGGTCAGCTAAACCATAACAGCCCAATTACTGGAAACACAAGGAGCTATTGATCCAACACACAACGCAAAACTGGACATTTGCTTACAAGCACACACACACACAGTCCGGACATCTTATAAGAGGTGCATTAAAATTTTAGTTTTGCAGATCTCCTTTCTGAATCATTTTTTTCAGAAATAATAGAGATGCCAAAAGGCAGTGTCAGGCAGGCAGCCTCCCCCCCCCCCCCCACACACACACACACTCTCTTGCCCTCCCACTTTACTCTCTCACTCCGTCTCCAAAACATGCAGCTCAGACACTCTGAAGGCGCCTCGTTTCACAGCACAGCTGATACAGTACATTCAGACCCATATTTCTCTGTCAGTTTGTGTTCTGATCACTGGTCCTAACTGGCCGTGAGAGGTGACTGGATCAGGCTCTCCTGCCATTTTCAGGGTTACTTCACACCGTCAACAAAGCATGTCGTTCCTGCTAATGCCATCACAAAGGCTACTGGCTTTGTTTAGAAAACAATGTACATATTGTTAATTAACCTGAAACTGGAGGTGGTGGTATGGGTGGGGGTTTATCAGAAGAATTTATTCAGCCCGTGCTAAGGCTTCAAAGGCTTAACTACAGGTGATTAGCAACAAACTGACTTCAGAACAGTCCTGTTCACCACAACCCTCACTAATGTTTCTGCTCTGCTTCACTAATGTCATGTTTTTCTATGATAAAAACTGAAGCAGCCAGTTTGACAGTTCAGACCCGAAGACTGAAAACCCTGAAAAAGGACAAATCTTAGTGACCCACTGAGAGAATCCCAGCACTGACCACTCCATGCACAACCACACCAGCACGTTTGGATGGAAACACACAACGATTTGGTCCAGTGGCCCATCCAACCTTTCTGCTGAGAGATGCAGAGAGCAGGAATATCCTCAGGCTCACAAACACTTCACCTCCACAGCAGGAGTCCTCACAATTTACATATTGTCATTATTCACTGGAAATACAGCCAGCATGGACACATTCGCTCATCACCCACACATAAAGACCCACATCCAGACATGCATGTTCCTCACACACACAAGCATCCATGCACATATGTGCACGTTCATCACACATACGATCTTCACAGCTGAGGTGTTACAAGGAATGGATCAGGATCCTGTATGCATGATAATAAAAGGTAAAAAAATGAGATTCATTTTTTTAACGACTCCCTGACAAACTCGCATGTCGTTGAAACCTCGCACAACGAATCACCAAGCATGGATGTCATCTTCAAAATATGACAAAATATGACCTCCATAAATATGACAAAATATTTCCCAAGCCTTGTCTCAAACAGAGTCAAGACACAGATCGACCCAACAAGAACAACCGGTGACACATCACCGACACTGAAAAGGCTACGTGTGTGGCTCAGAAATCTATCTCAGGTCAGATCACTTTGTCTCAATTTGTCTTCAAACAGTCAGATAAAAGTGGCAGAACTGGTCCAAGATCAGCAGGAGGGAGACACACTAGTATAAATGGCATGCAGTGAGCCAGCTGGGAGGATCCAGAATGAACTTCAGTGGTCCTGACAGCACAGACACAGCCCCGTGTGGTCCTGACAGCACAGACACAGCCCCGTGTGGTCCTGACAGCACAGACATTGTCCTGTGTGGCCCCGTGTGGTCCTGACAGCACAGACATTGTCCCGTGTGGTCCTGACAGCACAGACATTGTCCTGTGTGGCCCCGTGTGGTCCTGACAGCACAGACATTGTCCCATGTGGTCCTGACAGCACAGACAGACATCGCCCCATGTGGCCCAAAATGTACAAGCCGCCCGCTGAACGACCTACAGTCGTTCAGACCTGCAGACATCTCCTCCTTCCTCACTCCTTCCTTTACTCCTCTCTCTCTACTCACTCCTCTTCCTGTCTTTCCCCAGGTCTTGATATTGATCTATACCTCATCATCAACAACCCACCCATCCACACCTCTAACCTCTTGCTTTTTCTACATTTAGAAAGAGAATAGAAAGAGCCCATGTGAATTCATCCACAGACTTCATGAATGAGTCCAGGTATGTGACAAAGGGTCCTGCACAGGAATGTTGTGATGTGAAAGGCCTGTTATTTCTCCTAGATCACCACAGATATGAAACTAAATCTCATCAACAATAGATAATTTTCATTCACTCTAAATGCCAAAGAATGTACTGCATGGATTTCTGAACAAAACAGTTATAGGGGAGCGAAGAGAATTTCATGTGTAAACACTCATGGCAAATAGGAAATGCCCCTGTAAAAGCTCTGGGCACGGATGTTGTGATCTGTCCCAAATGTAAACACAGGCCTCGGTACACGCAGGGGTCATCTGGGTAAAACTAACCGGGCCTAAAGGGAACCGTACAAGTCCATTTACATGCCTGCCAGCACCACACCAATTCAAAACCACTCAATGCAACTACATCCTTAAAATAGATTGTTTTGATCCAATTCAACCTGCTCTCTGTTCAAACAGCCGTGGCAAAATAATGTCGCAATTTAACACCACATTAGACTCGAGCTGCATCTTTTATATCATATGACAGGGAGGGGGAGCCCAGAATGCACTGCTCCACTAGACATCTGCTGGGCGCCCGTCAAAACACCTAAGAAAACCGATGTTCTGCTTCATTACTTACTGCTAATTTGTAATGACAGACAGCACAAATAAGAGAAGGACGGCGCTCTGCGAATACTGAAACAAGTTCTAATACTGAATACTGAAACAAGCTCTAATACTGAAACGGGCTCTAAAGTTCTAAATCCAGGATTAAAGTCTCACTGAAATGTGGTGTTCTTTTCATCATCATATTTAGCACCAACTATAGTAAAATGTCAACAGCCACCACCCAAAAATCAAAGCAAACCAAAATAAAAACACACAAATAAACATTGTTTATCCATTCATTTTTCACAAAAAAAAAAGATCACTGCCTGATGTTTTCATGGGATTCTTTTAAACTTAGATTATTCTTCAGAGATTATTTTAAGAATTGTGGCCGTTTTACGGCATAACGACCAATTTCCTGAGATGCAAACTGAACAAAATCGCGGCGTTTACACCGAGCCACACAGCCGCTCTCAGGACACAGCTTACAGGAGCCTCATGATGCCTGGACTGATTCTTGGACATTTGGGTTTCTCTCCCGGTTCAGCATTCTTTAACACTTTAGTCTCTCAGCTACTCTCAGAGAGTCCCACAGACCGTCTACTGAGAACACAAACACTGGAATACAGAGTAGAGAAGCTGCCGGCTCACTTTACTGTTTAATCATATGATTGTTGTTTCCAAGGACCTGCCACTATCTGTCTCTCTCTTTAATTCAAAGCACCAACTGCACAGTAACTCATTTACTTTACACATCACAACCAACACACCACACTGCACCAGTATCTCTCTTAATTTCACAGAGCTTGAACGCAAAAAATAAGACTTAATCTCTACCTCTACCCACCACACACACACACACACACACACACACACACACTCATGCTTTTGTTCTCTTTCTCACTTTTTTGCCACCAAGGCGTAAATGGAGAACAGCATGATGCCACTTTGCTACCCACATGGACGCTGCGTGCAGGCGGGAGCGTCGGGCACAGCTGCCTCACCCGCAGGCTTCCTCCCCAAGAGCTCCGGGCGTCTGGGTGCACACGAACGTCCAGACTGAGGGAGGAATTCGAGGAACACCACAACATTTAGGCGAACGCTTTAACAGGGATTCAGGTCAAAGAGCTTCTTCCTCTCTCCATTACTAAAGCCACACAAGGAAAGAGCATGCGTGCGTGTGTGTGCGTGTGTGTGTGTGTGTGTGTGCAGTACAGTATCTGCCAATGTGAGCTGGCGTATTAAATAAGAATAAGACAATAAGAATTTCACAAATGTGTACATGTACTGATTATGTACTGATTATGTACTGAAGGAATATGAAAGGCAAGCAGTGGGAGGACATCTGTGAAGCAGATGAAAACATCCACAGTACAGCTCTCCTTCCTGAAAAGAGATGTACTGCACCTACCGATTCCACAGAGTTCACTACCCATCTTCAAACACAAACGCAACTTTAGCGCAAACCTCCGACATTTACTGCACAGAAAAGATGTGATCAATTCTACACTTCAATTCTGCACTTCAATTCTGCACGACTGTTGCCATTCACATGGGAACCACATGGAGAATGTGGAACCGAATCCCCAGAGGGACAAACATCACAATGCGTTCCGTGTTTTCAAAACGGAGGAGCGCAGTTTCATAAGTGCTAATAGGCTCTCGCACCACTGGTGGATGGCTGTTGGTTTCGTGGACGCGTGAACATGGAGCTCACGTACTGGTAACGTCCTCCCTCTCCAAGGCCTGCCAAGTCGCCCTCTCCCACAACCACCCCCACATCCCCCATGGAATAACGCCCCCTGCAGGGGGGCTCCACCCACGACCCCACACTCGGCCCTCCCCCTGCAGGGCCTCCGCACGGCACAGATGAAAGGACCTAACAAGCGCGTCATGGCCCAGCTGGCCGAGGGGCCGGTCTACACTGGCACCAACCCAGGAAAGGGGCTGGAAAACAGGGCCTTGAACCGGATTCAGAACACGCGCCCCCCCCCCCACACCACCACCACCACTCCGTGCACGTGCGGTGAGTACCGTCCCGCTGAGGACTGCCTGTCTTCAGACGCTCAAACCAGGCTCCACCTCCTCTCCTTCGAAGCCAAGAGGATGGAGGCAGAGGCACAGTTTAAAAGCGCCGTGCCGTACGGATTAGTTTGTTTACAAAGGGAAAAACAGGGACGCCTGCTGCTGGTAGAGACAGATTCCGCGTCACTGGGCTTTTACGGACTCTGACTCACCAACGCTTCCTGAAGCATACCCATCTTTTAGGAAACAATAATGTAAATCACATGTGCTGTATGTGTGTACACGACAGGACAGTGTCCTGATATGTACACTCACATACGTGACAGTCACATATGCGAGTGTGCACGACAGGACACTGTGCTGTATGCGAGTGTCCACGACAGGACACTGTGCTGTTGGTGTAAGTACAGTGAACACAGGTGCCTTTGCATAGTCAAAGTAACAAAAAACACATCGAATAAAAACACTTACCGGCTCTGTTTCAACAGGCCTGATGGACAAAACATGCACCTGAGGAAACACACACTCGACTACAGGGGTTTCCAGATCACTAATAACAGTGATTCACAGTTTTTAAGAACCACAATCCAGGAAGTTAATTCTTACATGAAAGATTAATGCCTTCTGAACGCTTATGGGTCAACCAGCACAACCTGCCTAGAATACCAATTTGGGCTGGTGGACTGGGATTTTGTTCCAGAGCCACTTGTAAGGGGACTGTGCCTTTCTTAAGGGGTGAAAATGTAAAAATGAGCAGCCAAGGGCTCCTTTCAGCTGCAAATGAGGACAAGGAAGAAAGCCAGGCAATGAAAGAGTGTAAAAGGACAGGATGAAAGAGAGGGAGGGAGGGAAAGAAAGAGAGAGGAGGATAGGAGCAGGAGAGGAGTTAATAGAATCTGAGATCTTGGAGACTTTAGTCTCCTGAGTGACCCTGTCAGCCTGTCAGGAAGAAAAGCACAGACAGACAGAGAGAGAGAGAGAGAGAGAGAGAGAGAGAGAGAGAGACAGAGACAGAGACAGAGACAAAGATTTAAAGAAAATTAAAGCTGGTTTAAAGTGCCCTTATCAGATAACAATCTGCCATAAAACTAAACAATATACCATCGTGTCTTGGACAGACGTCTGTTTTTTTTAGCCGTATTTGTAGACGCTTCAGTAGCCTTCTCAATGCGATTACCTACAGAACCACGCTCACCTGACACCAAGAATACATTTCTATTTATTCTACGTTTATTCTGGTATAAAACTCGGTCCTAACTGACGCAGAAATAAGGCTAACTGATATGACAACATACGAAATAAAAATAGCCTCCCATGAGAACCACAATTAATCACTACCCTAAAGTCAGTCTTTCGTAATTATAACAGAAATGACTACCTAAATCCAGGTCGAGTGGCTAACCGTTACCCGCTGGGATACCAGGGCAGAGCGGGGAAGTCTCGTCTAACTGCGAGTTTAGGAACGTCAGGCTAAGCACTTCCCCCTTCCCGGTTACTTTGTTTCTAGTGGTCGCGCGAGGAACCGGCTCGGTTGTGCAGCTGAGGGTGTACACTACGTCATGTAGTACAGTGACATGGCAGAGGGGATGTTCTATCTGAATAACTAACACCAGAACACTGCTGGACAGAGTCGCTATCAGTTACACAAAATACAATACCGACGAGCAAGTGCCGTGACTGCATGGCGAAGTTACTTAATACTTAAATGAAAGTTACAAATACTTAAATTACGCTTAATAGAAATGTGATTAAATACAATCATTCATCGAATGTCAAGTGTTGACAGCACCAAGTGCATAACAAGACTGCATTCAAATGTCATTTTCGTAAGAAACGTGGGTTCGTAACTTTTTGCAAACACACCAAAACGGGATAAAAACTTTCTGGTCGCAACGATCCTAAATTCACCGGGGATGTATTGCTTGTCTCGCGTGATTTATCATATTAAGCACACCGAGGCATCGATGTGTCCGCTACATTTTGCAGGCTACTCTGCAGAGTACATTGAGGCATTTGTAAGCTGAGGCGAAAATCACAAGTCTGAGGACAAGCGGTTACTGCAAACACACATTGCAAAACACTAGGGGAATGTTTACCGTGAAATGATCCGCTCGACTGTGCCCCCGCTGTCACTCGTAACTGCACCGCCAACACTTATCACAGTCGCCTTACGTGGCGTGCACGAAAAATCACACCAGCGAAACAAACGTAAATAAACATTCCAGATTCTCACCGGCTTTACAGGGATCTTTGTAGTCGATCACATCTAAGGAAGTTGGGGTCTCTTCGTAGTAGCTTGGCTCAATCGCGTCCAAATCGATCGTTAATACCACGCAGAGGCTGGAAAGCAGGAACAAACACCTCGTCGTGAGATCCATGATTCAGAAAGTGGGGACACGGCGAAAGAGCAGAAATAGAGGTAAAGACTGAGGCAGATGAACGAGGGAGGGAGGGAGGGAGGGAGAGAGAGAGCGAGCGAGAGAGAGAGAGAGAGAGACAGAGTGAGAGAGAGGAAAAATGGGAGGTTTTAGGGGAAATGAGATCCTTTTCGAGGGCGGGTTTAAAAACACAGCTCTGCTTCTGCTCGGTGTCTCGAAAGAAGGCCCGTGATTTATTGTTTGGACCGGGCTCTGAGCCAGGCGCGAGCCTGCAAACTTTGCGAAAAAGAGATCGAGGCTCATCTTAAATGAGCTTGAGACACCCCCCCCCCTGCGGGTGCGTAAAAAGTCACTGCCCCGTCTTGTTTTACGTATTATACGCGCAATAACCCTGCTATTGAGGTCGACATCAATTAATCTTTTTTTTCTAACATTTTTTTTTCAAACTAACATTCTAGGCGAATTGACGCAGTTCCGGAACCGAACTGGACATTCCCCAAACTGTCTGTAATATCTTGAAGTGCTTGTAGACACGCTTGTGGATTCTTGTTTAGTAGCGTTATGAATTCAATAATGACAGCAGAATTTAACCCCCCCTTAAACACACCTTTAAGTGTGTGGGGGGGGGGGTACGGCCGCGCGCAGAGTCAGTGGGAAAATCAGTTTGAAAAGAATGAATAATGTGCTTGTCACGCCCCAAAACCCGTAGATTTACAGTCTCACTCTCTTGTCCACGCCTGTGAGGTTTACAGTGCAGGTCAGTTCCCTGCTCACTCTCTCACTCTCTTGTCCACCCACGCCTGTGTGGTTTACAGTGCAAGTCAGTTCCCTGTTCACTCTCTTACTGTCTTGTCCACGCCTGCGTTGTCTCTCCAAGCCATTCATCAGTTATCCAGCATCGGAACTTTTCCGAGAACGAAAAAGCTCCGTAAGATAAAACATTATTAGAATAGTGTCAAGTTCATCGGTATCAGACCTGATTAATTCGCTGTGAAAGAATTGTGACTGACAGTGGTTATATTGTACCTTATTATTTCACTATGTAGCACATACCTTGTGTTAGAAGGACTGCGTTTTTCTAAGGCCCAAAGAAAAAAAAACTGGATTTATCAAACCGCTTAGCACATATTCTCGACATGTCAAGACACAGGTTCCCAATAGTCCCTTCTCGTTTCTTCTGTTCGTTTTCCTTCCCTAGATTTGATCAGCATGTTCTCCAAAACTTTACCACCGATTTTTTCCAATGTAGACAACATAAAAGCAACTTTTTTCCCATGATGTAGAACAATTTTGCTACATTGGAAAATGACTAATTGTATTATCAGTGAGTCCATGATCTGTCACTCTGAAGTGTAAATGATCGCAGTACTCGTGAAATACATTTGGACACATTTCAGTGTTTGGTTTATTTTTTGCTTATGGTTTTTTTTTAGGGGGGGGTTAATTATTTGTAAAACCTCCGCATGGATCTTTATTATTATACTACACACCCATCTTTAGTCTGTCTCAGAAGGTTTTTAATTTTCATTATTATTGTTGTTATTGACTCTCGCCTCTATCGTCACTAAAATGTGCTTTTTAGTTTCTTGTGCCAAAGCTAACAACCCCAGATTTAGGATCAGTAGAGGATGTTTGTGTATTTACATTTTGTTCTACATCTTTGCTGCTGGAGGTAAACATCAGTGCTAATGAATAAACATATGGACCTTCCCATGCATGTTACTTCCACCGCAGCTCTGAACACTGAGCCCAACACAGTACGAGAAGAGAAAAAAGGAAAGGGTTTAATCCAAGATACCTGAGGGCTTATCGGTGTCCCACCAGCTGCTGTGTCTTGGACACAGATATTTATACTACTAATATAAAACGAGATAATTTTACTACTTTGTAATAATTACTGATGCGATTTCTTAATTTCTTGGTTGGTATCATGTTATGATATGTCATAAATGCTTTAGTAACTGTTCATCTCTCACACTGATAGCACCCAGGTCTTGTTATTGACATTAGGGCAGAGAGTTCAAAGGTTATGGTCCAGTGTATCCTTGGCCAAATGACTGAACCCGAACTTGTTTACGTCAGCAAAACCTTGTCCCATAGTCCAACAACACTCAAAATGCAAAATGGCTTTTAGAATAAACAGGCGTGTTCTGAACCCCAGGTCAACCTAAGAGTCCTCCAGGACCGGTTTATCTGTGACTCATATGCTAATGAGCGACTGTGGGGCCAATCAGAAGGTTTGCTTTCTTCTCTATCAGTACATGCTGGCCTTGGGGTTGGTTACATTTGGAATGAGGGGCGTTGCAAGTGGGGACTAGAGTCCTGAGCTTCAAGTAGCGTGTGGAGGATGTGTGCTGGTCCACTTGCATCCAGGTTCTGGAAGCACAGACTGAGTGGGAGAAGGTCCAGCTGCCTGCTTTGTTCCACACTCTCCCCCAGACACGCTGTGAGTCATCGGTGCGGGAGCCGCACGGAACGTCTCGTTATTCATACCGTTACTCCGACTCTGAAATTAGCTTTCGCCCACGTCACTTTCTTAAGACATGGAGAACGTAGGTGGAGAGGTAGGCTTGAATATTCCTCCAGAGCATGGTCACCACACAGTCTTTAATTTCACTAAATACAAAACATTTTCTTCCAGATTTGACTCAATGACGTAGAGCATGTTCAGTTTGACTGTAGGATTTACTATGAATTGAATCAGCGATTTGTCATTTTGTGTTTGTAAATCTCGGTACAGCCTGTGAACACAGTGATTGTAAATAGTTTGTATTTGTATGCACTTTGGTTGTTGCTTGTGAGTCATTTTGTATACATCTCAGTATTTGTACAATCATATGACAGTTCAGTTGACCATTTATAATGCTGGTTCAAGAGTCTTTTTCCTGTCTGGCTGAATGAACAGGGAGACGTAACCTTTGCTATTCTCACTAATAACAGCTGAAGGATTCATATGAGCCATGCCTTCCCAAGCAACCTACAGAACAAACAAAGAATTAAATATAGTAAATCAGTCTCTTCATCAAGCTCTTCAAAAAGATCATGGAGAACATTCAGACATTGACGTCTTAAGAAAAACAGTACACTCCTTTTTCTTCTTGTTGAAGGGCTTTCTCATATTGTAGAGAGTCATGTGCTCTTCTATTTAATTCTATTTAATTCTGATTTAATTCTCTATGGGAACACACACACATGCAAGGCCTCCTAGAAAGAACGCAGAAGCTTCTCATATGCATTCTGACATGTTACTCAGATACTGCAGGTTTCCAGTAGCTCTGCCCTCTTCCGTGATCTGGAAGCATGGTTGATCTGGAAGCATGGTTGATCTGGAAGCATGGTTGATCTGGAAGCATGGTTGATCTGGAAGCATGGTTGATTTTAACTTTCCAAAGGCAAGTCAAGGATCTTGTCTGTATCAAAACCCTCCTTAGTAGAAACCTTAAATTCTCCATTGACATTATGGCATAAATATGACATTTATATGAATGTCAAATTAATTTCTGCACTGATATGATGGCATCACCGTTTAATCTTCATGTTTTTGCAATCTCAAACCGTCTCATGTCAAACTCTCCTCTGACTACATCCCCTTCTCAATCTGAAAGGTGCTGAAACCCTCGTGTGCAGATTACTGTAATTCCATCGTCCTTGGTAAATCTGGAATAATCCTTAATAAAGTGCAGCTTTTTCCAATCATAGCTGACAGGGTATCACGCCTACCTTAAACAGAAGGTCTTATTACTTATCTTTAAAGCACCCCTCACACACACTTGATCTGTCTCAGTCTTCACATCTGGACCTTGTGTTACATACACTGAGGTCCACTGGTATAGGTGTGCTGGTGGTCAGTCAGAGCAGTCTGGCCACTATAAGAGACATATGAAGACCTTGGTCAATACTCACTGGAATCTCACATGAGTGTTTTTCCCTGTTTCAAATCTCCACTGTGAACCTCTCCACCCAAAAGCACCACCTTTTCTGCTTATTTTAAACTGTTGTTCATGTTGTATTACAGTGTTTCTAAAGTGACCAGGAGTGTGACAAAAGCAGAACGTCGATTCAACTATTATGATTATTTTAATTCAGGTTCCGCACACATGAGAGTTTGCCAGGTGTTTGTTTGGAGCAGATCAGGTGGAGGACCTGAACAACATCAATCCTTTCATCTAGCATATGGCCTTTTTTCTCAGAGCGTGTCCTGCCTTTGAGCTGTCAGGTTTCTGTTTGCCTATACACACCCGCCTGACTGTACCGCTCCCTGGGCAGAGCGCTCTCTGCTGTAGGGAGTAACAGAACTGGGCTGAAGATGAGAGATGTGATCATATAAAAGGAGAAGATAATCTTTCGTGGTCAAGCCTCATGGCGTGTCTGTGACCACACTTACTGTAACACTGACTTATTAATCCTGCTGAACTCTAGGAATAGCCTCCGAGTTCCTGTGGTTATCTGTAGCTCTTCTGTAGCTCTTCTGCTGGGAGTGTAAGCATCACTGCTTATGTCAACCTTGGAGATACAGTTGCTGGCAGGTTAAGTGGTCGATGGTGAATTACTGCTCTCCTTTGAGCACACTCCCTGTTAAAGACAATCGTCCTCTCTCCTCCCTCATCCCGCTCATCACAGCACCATCACAGCAATGCCATTATAATCACAAAGAGCTCTTATCACTGTGCATGTTGTAGTCGTCATCATTATTTCAAGGGCAGAGTGTCTGTTCCAAATCAAGGCTCAGGAACAGAAGCTTGTATCCCAAATTTCGGGGGTGTTTCGGCATGAACAAATGAATATTATCCATTAAAAATAAACACATGAATAAAATATTATGCATTAAAAATGTCTTCTTTGGGTTGGAGGGGAACCTAGATTGGGTTCTCAGAAGTATAAACTTTATTCAAGTTTTTATTTATATTTTCATATTGTATAATAATGATTTATATAGAGAGAGTGCAAGAGAGAAGGATGCAAGATACACAAGGTTTCCAGGGAAACAGGATATTTCGGACAGAGGTCTTTCATTAGCTGTGCAAGTGCTTCTGAAGTTCTAGGAGGTGAAATCCAGTTATGTTATACAAAGTAGATACTTAAATCATTAATTCCACGGGGCTCTAAAAATCAGTGAGTGTAGATCAGTTCTTTTTTCTGAGCAACTTTATTGCTGCCATGGCAACAACTGGCAATGCAAACTGATATGACCATTAGTGTTAAACTGCCTTACTGTTGGAAATAACGAATGTTTAATTCTGATGATCCAAAGGTGTTCAGCAAAACCTCCAGAAAGCTTCCTCTTGGTTTCTCCAATGTAAAGCTGATTACATATATCAGACAGTTTCCAGAGTAATACAGGAGAACGGGTGATCATGACTGATTCTCTTCTTCTAGTTCTTGTAATAATATTAATGAATTTACATGTAGAGAGGCAGCAGTGGCTATAGAACTGCAGTTATTATCTGCACAGTCATTTATCAACCCTTTATATATCAAGCTGTTATATAACCCTGTTTGACATAGTATTGACCAGTTCTTAAACTAAGACAGTCGGAATTCCCCATACAATCCCAGACGGTGCATATCTTTTGTCAGGCCGGATGTGATTAATTCCTTCTTTCTTCAGCATGAGCAGTGAACAGTTACAGCCAACTGACTCATCTTCTTTAAGATATAATTCAGCTCTGTCATAACCCAGGCAGGGGCGTGCAATCCCAGGCTGTGTCATAACCCAGGCTGGGGCGTGCAATCCCAGGCTCCCGTCCAGACAGCAGGCCCGGGTTACGGCGCGCACATCCAGCCCTTTCCCCAGGTCGGCTGCCCAGACAGACAGCGAGGGAATGATTTCCTCTCGCACAGCAATAGAAGAAAAAAAACAAACCAGAATTCCTTTGGTAGAACATGAAGCAAGACAGCGGTGCAGGTGGAGTTTTGTCTCTGTGAGCGAACTCTCATATGTGCTGAGACTCCTCAGTGCCCCCACTGATCCAGAAACAGGCTTCATTTCTCATGCCCTAACCAAGAGAAGTACATGTTCTTTCACTCACACACACGTTCCCTTTGTACTGAGGGCGGATTTAGATGCTGTTTTGGCACCATGCAGTTCCAGCACAGAACTGCTGTGGGACCATCCTGCGTTAACAGCAGCAAAACACTGAAGCACTTCCTTCTTTGTACCAAAATAAATAAATAAATGAATGAAAAATACAGCCAGTAAAAAAAAAAAGTGGTCCGTAACTCTTTATTCGGGTCAAACAAGTCCTTGGGACACAGGCAGGTGAGCAGGTGTGTCAGTGTAGTGGACGTCCGCGGGCAGGTGAGGAGTCCGCGCCGTCCACGAGGAAGAGCCGTCGCCATGGCAACACCATGGCGACTTTAAGACAGTATGCACTGTTCTCATGGAACTCTGCTCACTGTAAAACATACAGATAATGGAAACATTAGTAATGGTACTTGAGTGCTAGAGGCACATGCAGGTGACCCAAGTGCACTCAAAGTTTCTTTGCCTTGGTAACACTGTTTTCGTGCAAGTGATTTAGAAATGAGTAAAATATAAGACCCACATGAAAGAAAATATCTGGAGGGAAAAATACACCCATGTTAGATGATGTCTGGTATCTAGTTATTCTTGGTATGTTGAAAATACAATGAGTGGTCCAAACAATGTCAGAATTCATATTATTAACTATTATTGATGAACTGCATTCAATAGTATTCATATGCTATTCTGTTATTGATCAGTTGTATTCATATAATATTATCGATCAATTGCTTGAATTGTGATTAAAGGCACAATAAAACAAGGTGCAGCTTCAAAGTTCAAAATTCAAGCTAATAACATTTCCATAAGTATGCAGTGTATTTCACTATCAAACAATTACTGACTTTTAGGAATCAAAATCTAAAATTAACTAAACTCTCAACCAGTGTCTAAATGATCCAGAAATGAGAGTGACAAGCATGTAATTATACTCGTCAGAATAATTAAGCAAATAATTAGACCCTCATTTCTCTGTTGTCACGGAGACTGTTACTACAGCAACTGGTTTGATGGAACTAATTGATTTCCAAGCTAAAAATGAAAAGGCTGTAATTGTGATGAATGGTAGAGGGGAAATTTACAAAAAAAAAACCAAAAATCCCACTTCTCTGTCCATTACAGGCAAAGTGGACCAGTCTGAATAAACTGATGAATGACAAGCAGCATCTAATGGGTTTTACGCACTTAAACCTGAAAAACAGCATGACTGAGAGATCATAACATAGGAATGTGATCCTTACACTCTGGGATTTTTAAAACAGCATTTTAGAATATTGCTTTGTTTACACTAAGTTTGTGTAAACTCACATTGTCCTCAAAGCCTAGAATGAAAACTTGATCAGCATACAGTGAATATTTCATCACTACAAACAACAGAAATAATAATACATATATACACCTGTATGTAAATAATAATAAATACATATATACACCTGTATGTAAATAATAATACATATATACACCTGTATGTAAATAATAATACATATATACACCTGTTGATAAATAATAATAAATACATATATACACCTGTATGTAAATAATAATACATATATACACCTGTATGTAAATAATAATAAATACATATATACACCTGTAGGTAAATAATTATAAATATATACACCTGTAGGTAAAAAATTGGTAGCACAAAAAAGGAAGGATGCTAATGTCCACCATAACTGCAGGTGGAGCTGGAGAGATGGATGTGGATGTGGGTGGTGGTAGCTGAGGGAGTCACATGCATGTGCGCGCACACACCTGGTTGTCAGGTGCGTTGGGGGGGGGTAGCACGGCTCCTGCCTGGCACAGGGCAGGAAGTCTGCTCGGCTGTGCTCTCAGCGTCACTGTGATCGTTGTGGGAGCTTTCAGCCCTGTTGATCGATCACACACACACACACACACACGAGAATGCTCAAGTCAGTTGAGCTGGCAGAAAGAAATGGAAACTCAGAACCTAAACCCATTACAGAACTTGTTCAAGTCCCTGGAAATATCTGGGATTGTCATTGAAGAACTAAACCAACCCAGAAGCATTTTGCACAGATGAAATTTTAATTAACCAGAAATAAACCAAATTATTAAATTTTACTGGTAGTGCAGACAGAAGCCTCAGGTCAAGTCTGATCAAGTCTGATCAAGCTCCAGGTTAAACACCATAATCAGAATTAGAGGAGGCTCCCTCTCAAACAAGGCTGGTTCAGTCCAGCTGGGAGATTTGCTCCACCTCCTCCAGGGTTAAGGGGAGTCAGATCACTCGCCACACCTCCTCCGGGGTTAGGAGTCAGATCACTCACTACACCTCCTCTAGGGTTAGGAGGAGTCAGATCACTCGCCACACCTCTTCCAGGGTTAGTAGTAGTCAGACCACTCACTATACCTCTTCAGGGTTAGGAGGAGTCAGATCACTCACTACACCTGCTCTAGGGTTAGGAGGAATCAGACCACTCACTACACCTCCTCTAGTTCACACTTCTTTGGTTGAATTTTGTACCCACCTCAAGACGGCTGCACCACAAAAGAACTTAAAAAAAATATTTGAGTGGGTGAAGGCACACCTTTAATATGTGACACCTAATCAGTAACAATGAGAAAAATGGATGAAGCAGTGAGAAAAAATATTTTAAGCATTTTGTGAATCTTGAACTGGAGTTTATATGGGAAAGTGGCATCAAATATTTTTGATATATGAATCTATTAATGATATGTATAGAAGTTCAATGTGTGTAGTTATGTGTGTGTGTGTGGGGGGGGGGAATGTCCAAAGAAAGAGGATGACAGAAAAATGGACATCACTGACACTTGGTTTTGACGATGGACATTTAATAAATGTTTGTGATTAGACGTCAAAACAAACAGCACTTGTGTGCGACACAAAGAAAACGAAAACAAAAATGAATGAGTGAAATGATAAACAAAAAGGAACAAAGAGCTGGAAACAGTGGACACCCAGACAGGATGGACAGAGGTCGCAGCAGGACTACACATTCATCATCAACTTGAGGTTCCTACAAGCCCCGTGTTCCACAGTCCTGCCTAAACCAGTGCACAGCAGGTCTGTTCTGGTTTGCGTTGACTGCGAGAGGAGCACAGATTACGCCGGAAAGACGACGTATAAAAGCCTGAGTGGAACAGAAAGACTGGCTAACAGGTTCTACTGATACAATCAATCAAGCACGAGTGCCTTTCCTTACTGTACACACGTACATCCACCTTTGCCTCTTGCAACTTCCGCCGAGCATCAGTGACTTTGGCACAGTGCACCTTGTCTCCTCGTTCTCGTTACCTCGGTTACATCCACTGTTATCTCTCTGCAGGACGGTTAGCCCCAGATGCTAAGCTAAGCTAACTCGTCCTATGCGGGAGTGGCCTGAATGCGACCTTTGACCCCGTCATCAAGGTAACAACCCGCTCGCTCCCCCCTGCACATTCTACTCAGCGTGGACGCCTTTGTTTGGTGGGCCGCTGCGTCGATGGCGTTGACGGGGACGTACCCGCGCTCTGATTGGACACGTGGGCCAGTCCCGGCAAGCTATTGGCCAGTTTGGCCAGGCCGCCGTTGGTGAGGAGCTGATGGATGGCTGTGGTTTTGGTCACCCCAGAGCCGGCCGAGACGACTGGCACCGCGCGCACTAGAGTGCCCCCTGCTGGGCTGAGTGAGGTTAGCACCTGTCCATGAGCCTGCGTTTTTCCTACAGGAGCCTGGTGTGGGAGGGGAGTGAAAAGGACAGACAACACTGTTGAGATTCAGCCATTCTAGCTACGCAAAATGACTTTCTTCTTGTTTCTGGTCATCACTGATGTCTTTGCACAAACAAACCTGACAGCAGGCTGTGCTTAATTAACCTCTTGTATTTGTTGTCCTTTAGTACTGAATTTACCAGAGAGATAAATGTAACCAACCAATCTTCAAATTAAGAATTCCTTGACTGCCCTCTACAGGGCGTTATGCATAACACAGTTAACCGACAGTATTTAAACTTTACAGTTTCAAAGTGTTCACTGCAGTGCTGCTCAGTACTGGTGTAGGGGGTAACAGGAACTGTTCATCAAGGTGAAGGAATAGTCCCAGACAGATCTGGTGTGGGTGGAGGTGCATGGCGCAGTTGGGCAGGCCAGTACCTGGGTGCTGGAGGGTAGAGCTGGGGATTTGGTGCTGATCTCCTGCAGACTGAAACTGAGGCCCTGCAACAAGCTACTGGCTGAGGGAGCTACACCCACACCCACACACCCACCCATGCACACACAGAAACACGCGCGCACACACACACAGAGTCACAAATGGCAACCTTGCACACCAAAACTTTCCACCTGAAATTATATATTAAACAGTTTCTCCAGGCCTGAGATCAGTGGACGTGGCAGAGTGGGGTTACCTTGAGCAGCAGAAGGGGCCTGGATCTGCCCTGGAGGGGAGCTGGACAGTGTGCCGCCCTGCAGGCTGTGGAAAGAAGCTGTGGGGCCCAAACCTCCAGACATGTCAGACAGAGTGGCAGACCTACACGTGAACGTGAACACAACGTGAACACAAGGTGAACGTGAACACAGAGCTCAATCTGTTAACGGCCTTGAAACAATGGGCACAACCTGCAAGCTCTTTGCTTTAGGAATTTCTATCAGAAATAAACACATAAAACTGCAAAGACCTTTGAGTGGTCAGGAGTCCCGAGAGCTCCTTGGCCCCAGATCCTGCCTGGCTCATGGTGACCGTGAGGGCCTTTCCAGATGCTCCTGCTTCAGAAGAACAAAGCAACGGAAGGAAGCACCAAGATGAAATGATGTACATCAGGCATGCGAACACATGGGATCTTCATTCTCTACACACATCCTGTGGAGAACTTATATAATTTTTATTTGGATATAATGGCCCCTCTAATGTCTTGATGGTTTTAAGGTTACAGTGGACAGGAAACAAGTTGGATCCGAGAAAATACTTTCCCGGATTCCACAGCGCCCCCTACAGGCTGGCTAGTCCCGCTCACCTTCCTGGGCAGCGGCTGCAGCGGCGGCGCCCGTGGCGTCGCCGTGGGAGACGATGGTGACTTTGATCTTGGCGCGTTTGGAAGGTTTGGTGGGCGTAGGGCTGGGCGTCTGCCGCCGCTTCACGTGGAGTCGCAGGTCGTCGCGCTCCGACCCGTCCGTCTGCTCTCCCGACACGGGCACTGCAGCACAGAGAGGGCGGAGCCAAGGTCAGTGGGGCGGAGCATTTGACGTGTGGTTTACATATATACAGACAAAAGCTGACAAAGGGCCAAAAAAGGTCCCTAGTTGAACAACTTTTAAAACTTTAACTGCATTTTTATGTACCCAGTGTCCTAAACTTCACTGGAAAACAATCTGATGCAAATATGCAAGAAAGAAAGTGTGATCCCTGTTAAACAAAATCAAGTGTGACGGAGTGGAAGAACTTGTGTCTGTCATGAGCTCCTGACAAAAGCCATGCTGAGAGACCTGAGAGAAGGGGGGAGTGGAGGAGGAGTGGAGGAGGACCAGAGAGAGAGAGAGGAGGAGAGAGGAGGAGGGACATACTCACCGAAGAGACAGGTAGGGGTGCCAGGAGGAACACTCTTCCTCACCAGCATGTTGTGTTTCATGAAGGCAGCAAACTGAGCTGGAGCAGATGGAAGACAGAGAGGGAGCCAGTGAAGAGGGACAGAGAGAGAGGAAAGAGAACACACACACACCCACACACACCCCCACACACACCCCCACGCACACACACACGTGCACACACACGTGCACACACACGTGCACACACACTCGCTCACACACGCGAGCACTAGAGCAGGAGCTGCAGGGAGGAGTAGGGAGGAGTAGGGTCAGAACGAGGAGGTGTCTGCATGTTCCTGAAGGTTAATGCTGACTATCATGAAACCACTGTCACTGCAGAACCTCTCGACGCAAGCACAAACGGAACCGAAATCGAGGTTGTGCGCATGTGAGTGAGTAACCGAGATAAACACCTTGAGCTTGTCGCATGTGTGCGCGCAGGTGTGTGTGTGTGCGCGCGCGCGCGTCTCCACACCTTGCGCCTGTTTGTGTGTGAGGACGGCTCCCGATCGCTGCATGTGGGTCTTGAGCAGCTGTGTGGCAGTGATGAGGCTGGACTTCTGCGCTGGAGACAGACCAGTGGTCTTGGTCTTGGGACTGGCTGTGGGACTGCTGCACACACTCGACATGTCCTGCAGGAGGCGCACATCACCACAAATCACCCATTACTTGTTTTGCACATTTACCTTAACTTTCATAATGCCTAGTACACACCAACACTGGTAAACTGGAGAAGAGCACGAGTGTTTGGCCCCATTAGCATTTTCAGTCTGTTTTCCAGTTCTCTGGTCACGATAAAACAACCTTCGGCTTTTCTCTGGAAACGTGCGATTTTAGTTCACATTTGCGCCACTATGGATCATCTACAATCACTTCGAAAGCATTTCTACTGTTACAGCATGACGGTGTTAACACCTCAACTCCGCCATCCTCCAGGCCATTTTTAACACAGCTGCGGTCCCTTTACTAATCCAAACCCAGAAGCCATGACCCTCACAATTGCTGTTACCACTCCTAAATCCAACTCATCTGACCTCTGACCCCGGAGGGGAGATAGGGACCCTGATGGCAGGTGAGGAGGGTCGCGACCTCTCCGTGTCAAAGGGTATCTCACGACGAGGCTTCTTCTTTTTCTCAGTGTCGAGGTCCCGCGTCTCCCCTGAGGCGTGGCTGGGGCTCTCGGCACGCGTCAGGATGCCCGTGAGAAAGTCCACGATTTCGTCCTGCAGCGCGATGGAAATGAGTCAGACCCCGGTGACACCGCAGTAGGACGGCTGGAAAAGGCCCTTAAAATGTCCCAGCGTCAGAAATGACAATGCACTGCACCTGAATGCAGCGGTCCACCATGGTCTGCGTCAGGCCCTCTGCCTTCATCTTAGACGAGCCGATCCTACAGGACACAAACACACACCTTCACACCACCTTCCAATCTGGGCAGTCATAAACTACTACTGAAAAAGCACAGAAAGACAACAGCAAGGTGTTCCACTAAGAGTAATGAACACACACACAATCAAGTGTGCATGCACACACACGTACACGTAAGTTGTTCATGTTGTTAATGAAGACAGTATACCCCACACACACACACCGGAGGTTGTCGTCCGCCCCCCCGACGACCACCATGCTGTTGTCTCCTCGGATCTTCTCTCTGAACTCCTCCATGCTCTCTGTGCCACACTGCAGCGCGTTCTGACCCACCACAAACAGCACCGGGGTCCTCATGTCAAGTAGGGGGTCGTCCACGTCCTGCCCGATGCAAAACAAACATTCTCTCTCAGTATAAGTGTCATCTACATGTGCTGACAAGAAGTGGAGAACAAGATGACAAGAACCTTCTGGAACATCAGCATTTTTTTTTTTATTTGTGGATTCTCTAAATGCCTTAGTCAATTGTGAGCTGCTGAAACCCCTGATCTGGAGTCAGCATGCAGCACTGCGTCTCTCACCCCTCTGGGTCCACTGACGGTCTGGAGGGGGAAGCCCAGACACACCACGGCGGTGACGTACTCCATCAGGGACACCTGCACAGAGGGAGCAGTGAGGTCAGCTCCCCATGCCCTCAGCTACGAGCGCATGAACTCACGTGACACGCTCCTCATGCCCTCAGCTACGGGCGCACGAACTCACGTGACGCGCTCCCCATGCCCTCAGGTACGGGCGCACGAACTCACGTGACACGCTCCCCATGCCCTCAGCTACGAGCGCGTGAACTCACGTGACACGCTCCCCATGCCCTCAGCTACGAGCGCGTGAACTCACGTGACAGGCGATCAGCGCGCCCACGTTCCAGCCCACCAGCACGATGGGCTTGTGCGGGAAGTGACTGTGGACCTGGAACGAACAAGCCAAGCAAAGCAAAGGTAAATCCTTCAAACGCTTGATACCAACATGAACATAACACACTTTTAAAAATACAGCTTAACGGAGGGCAGTATGAAGTGGATCAGAACCGATTACACCCGTGACCACACCCGTAAACCTGCAGCTAAAACGAGGCCCGCGTCCAGGTTAACACTGAGGACGGACGGGCCAGCGGCACCACGCCCGTGGGCGCGAGAGGGCCCTCACCTCGATGACTTTGCCCCGGACCGTGCCAACCATGTGCTCCAGGCACTGGGTGATGCCCACGTTGGCGGCACTGCCCACGTGGGAGCTTACGGGGATGACCTGCAGCGGAGAGAGGGCACAAAGCTTCTGAAGAACTGCTCTGCACATGACCAAACCACACACCGCACAGACGTCTGGCTGAATGAGATGTTGTGGTTAACATTTTGAAATATGTACAGGAATGCACAAAGCAGACAGGGCAAACAGGATTGGAGAGAAACAGGCAGAGAGAGAGAGAGAGACAGACAGACAGTCAGAGAGACAGCTTACCTTTCCCAGGCAGGAGAGCTGTGACTGCCAGAACCTCATTCGTCTGGAGGTCGGAGTGCTGGGAGGAGCGTGTCCCGAGGGGCAAATCAGGATCAGAGGGGAACCTGGTAGTTTGCTCTAAACGACACGACACCCACAGATCAGCAGGGAATCACACTGCATTGGCTGATGCAACATTTCCTGGAACTATTCCAGACTCCTACTGAATGCCAAAATCCAGGGCCAGAACAGTTAACATTCATACCATCGCAAAACCGAAAAGATCAAAGGAATGTTTTGCACAATCTATCAAAACACAAAACCAGTGCCAACAATGAAAAGCGGCTTAGTAGCCACCAGTTAGCCTGACCAGCTAGCATGACCAGCTAGCATGACCAGCTAGCCTGTCGCAGAACCCCGTGATGAGAGCAGGCCCACACAGTCAGGCTGGCATTTGCTTCTCGATCCTGCGTGAGCTGAATGTGCGTGAGGAGCAGTGCGTACCGGTTTGTTCTGGGACAGCACGCCCACAGCCGGGTCCCAGGGGCGTTTGAGGAGCAGGGAGAGGGCCTCGGCTCCCGCCGCACCCGTCCTGGTGGAGGACGCCGGCAGCATCCTCTCGATCAGAGACGGTACCTGACAGAGCGGGAGGGGAGAGGGGGGTGAGCGGCGAACTCCGGCTGAACCGTGCGCATCGTGGGGGGTGGGGGGCAGCGCAGCTACACCCTCACCTTGCTTTTGAGGGTCTGCAGGACGTCCAGGTAGGCAGCCAGCATGGCCAGGCTGAGCGACTCCACCAAGGTGCTGTGGAGCCACTGGGACAGCTTGGCATCCCAGTTCACGCTGGCCAGCGCCCGCCGGACCTTGCGGGCACACTTGTCGACCGCGATGCGCCGCAGGACCGGTTCGTTACTCATCTATGAGACACACACACACACACACACACACACACACACACACACACACACATCACTCCTGAGGACACTACAGCACAACCTGAGCTTCAATTAGATCTCAGAGTACATTGTGAGCTCAGTGGTGTTTCATCATTAGTCTCATTAGGATTAATCTTAGTCGCAGACATATTTACTCCACTGAAACTCCACAGGGTGACATTAACAACAGATGACTTGTAACAAAAAATGGTTTTCCCCTTCTGGTAACCAATTATATTTCTAACACGGGAATGCTAGGCTACTGGTTAATGACTACCACAGGCATGCTAGGACTACCACTGGAACACCAAGCTCAGGTTTAGCCTGTGTGAAGTGCCCTGGACTGCAATGATAGCTAGGAAAAGCCTTGGCTTTAGGGCACTCACGCTTTCGTTAGCCAGCCTGGCCAGCCTCTCAGCCTGCAGGGCTTTCAGCACTTTGTTGAAAAGCTTATTTTGTGACGTGGTCCACCCAGTCCTGGAGAAAAACACAGTTTATCCAGAGCGACGTCAACACAGCAGGACAGCTCCACATACGACAGCACAACATATTTCTACATGGTGTTTGTGGAGGACTGCCTTTTCAACTGCGAAAATCTTACGATCCTCACAAGAGAAAGACAGGCGCGTTTCCACCTCACTCACTTGTTGACGTGCTCCTCCCAGTCGTCGGGAGGCAGAGGTCCGTCAGCGACTGTGCGGGCGAACAGGACGTGTCGTTCACACTCGTTCATCACGCTGCGTGCCTTCTGGTTGTCGTACAGCGGCATGGGGGTGGGCGTGACCGTTTCCACGTCAACCGACACATCCGAATCACTGCAAAAAAGGTAAATAATTCTATATGAACGAAGTGACCCGTGCAGGGGTTTGTGGGAAAGGGCTTCTTGCCACACTTCTCATCTTGTGTTTAAGCTTTTGAAAAGTACCATCAAACATAACTGGTGGCACAGGCTCACTATCACACAGACAGAGAATTAGAGTCTTAATATAAAATCATAAATCCTATTATGCACAGCATGTACAAAAGTTGAATATCATACCAATGTCTCGTACTGCCATGAAATAATTAAAATACACTGGAGAAACTATAAGGTTAGACACAAACGTTTGAACTGAGAGGAACATTTGAGAATTCCTTTCAGAGGTGGTCGGAACGCTATCAGCATACACACAAGAAATGTGTGTGGGTTTATGTATTTTAAGAGTTTGTATTTCATAGTCTTCTATGATATCAGCTAGTACCGCAATAATGATTAACAAAAATATTGTGCACTTATATTCTGATAGCTTTTATTAATGTCAGCAAATCAAATTCAGTTAACAGCTTAGTTATTAATGGTAATATTTTACAATTCTAATACCATTGTAACAGGCGTTTTAACATAAAATGTATATGTAGTAGTACATATTGTTCATTGGCTCAGAAATCTAAACTACGGTGAGGTTGAAGTGCGCCTAACGTCACACAAACCCTAAAGCATCACTCACACGGAAGCCTCTGGCTGTCGCCGCGGGGTGACAAAAAGCATGCGGGTAGGCCGAGCGCTGCTGGCGTCCGGATGCGCGTTCCAGGGCTTGGCATAGCTGTGGTCCAGGAAGACTAGGTCCAGCTCTCTCTCGTGAGCCGACAGCTGGAAAAGCAGCGATGTCCCCATCCTTCGGGCTGAAGTCTGGAAATCCCTGTCTCCGCCGCTGCGGTAGCTCATAGTTTAGTTTTCTAGTCCCGCGTGGGAGCTTCGCAAATCAATGAGGATGGAGCGCATACAACGCGCGAGATGTACTGGTTTAGGGTTAAAGGAATGACAGAACGTTTAGTCTTGTTCGTTTAAAGCACACAACTTTGTGACATTTTTTTTTTTATAAAAGAAGAACTTTATATAAAAAACATACTTTTAACAAACAGAGAGACCACTGGGCATAGCAGGCTACTAGGTTACGTGAAGCTGTGAGTTCTGATTGACGTGTTTTCCAGTGTGTAAACAGGTGTGAAAGGTAAACACACTACTGTGTATTAGCTAATGCCTGCCAAACGAGTACTGACTAGGTAATTTACGCATCTTGCCTGAACCAGCCAGCTAGCTAGTTACATAAAGACATGCATTACATACTCGACAATCAATCTATTTCCATGCACGGAGAGCTGGCCTAACCACGCGGACTGGGCTCGAGAGCAGTGACGGATCATCGAGCCCGCGCACAGGCGGCCTTCCGAGGCCGCGCCTCTTCCTTAGCTAAACTACAAAGCTCTGTCGTTGAAATCGCACATTAACTATCTAGATAGATAAATGTCCGCTGCACATGTCGTACTCCATAATTAGCACTCTGGAACAGGAGAGTACAAGTAAATATGAATTACTTCGACGAGCTATCTAACCTAGCTACGTGTAGAATACCGTTCCTTTGTATTTGTTAGCTAGTTAGCATCTAGCTTGATTAGCTAGCTAGCAAACATACTTACTTTCCTTGTCTTCCCTCTTTATTTTACGCCATTATATTTCGAATCAAGTCCCACAAATTCCTGAATTATTATATCGGAGTTCTGAAATTGCTGAAGTAATATAAATAAAGTGTGGCGTTAGTAGCCTCAATGCTTCATCATGGCCGAGTATCTTGTTTTGCCACCGCACCTCGACGGGATGCCATAAAACCCGGACTGGAGATGGTTCAGGGTCGAGGAGGAAAACGCATTGTGTTGGTTCATTACAGCCTCTGTTAAGCCTTTCAAAAACGGACTAAAATAGCTTACAGGAATGTCATAGTAAATTATTAAGCACAAAAATGTTTTATTTTACTAAACACAATCTAAATGTTCAAACATTTTTTACATTTAAATTAAATTTAGATGTAGACACGTATTTCTACTCACACCTACCCCCCCCCACTAAATACTTGTAACTGTAGGCAATAAAACCTGTTTTATTAGTAGTATTATTTTCTGTTTTTTAATATAAGATTAATATTGCCAACAAATCTTCTGGTTGTATTCTAAAAAATATTAAACAGACTGAGAAATAATTATATATGGTCACTATACAATTGCTTAAACAATACATCTAATGGTGTCCTAAGACATTTGCACAGTACTGAGTGTAGCATATGTATTCAGTACATGGTCTTTATTTTCAATATCAACGTTTAGCTTCAGTGCCTGTGATGGAGTCCTAGTCTTGAGTTGACTGGTCATTCGTGCTGCCTGTGTGTGATAATTATACACATCACTGGTTGAAGAACTTGAGTTACTTAGTGGCACAATTCTGGAAAATAAGCATGTCATGCCAGTTCATGTAGGCCTGAACACATGCAAAAAAATTAAAAATGAATAGAAATGTAAAACTGACAGAATAAAAATAATACACACTAAATGTGTTACATAAAATGCCACGTGCATCTTAAATAGGATTGGTGAATATATATTCATTTGTGGTTGTTTTGTTATACAGCAAAATAAATTAGTAGAATTAGCACTACCTTCCTTGTACACAATTACAAATACAACACTGGCTGTGCTGCTGATGAGTTTAGTGATAAGGAGTATATTCTTGTTACATCATCATCCTTAGTTGCAGAGATAATTATGCAATATGATATTGCATTAGTAGATAATATGATAATATATAGACTTTATATATTGACTGG
>JAOXYF010000016.1:1537598-1558740 GCA_028565775.1 Sternarchorhynchus goeldii
ATATAAAGTCTATATATTATCTCTTGAGATATATATATATATACATACATATATATCCTGCCTGAGGGCTACAACTGGTACTTAAAGTACAGGAGATGGAATGGATGAGTCTGCCACTATTTTCTGAGCTCACCGACTGCTTGTCATGCCAGTGGAGGAACAGTGATGTGTGTGTCTCTCTGATATGTTTCATCATTGTTGTTAGTTTGCTCTAGAAAGGGCTTATTTATGATGTATTATAGGCATCTGGTAACAACAGGCACAGGTTATCAGGCAACCTGTTCTTATCTGCTGTTATTTTTTATCTCATACAAACTGTTATTTCACAATCTAGAAGACGACACTTTCACAATCCAGAGGAAACATGAAAAACAGCACCACAACCAAGACCAAACATTTCTACAACCCAAAAATAAAACAAAATTTTATATAAAATATATAAAAATATACCATTACAAAAAATCTTTATTATTTATCCAATACGTTTCATAACTCATGCAAGTGTATCATGACGTACGTTTTCTGAAGCCAGAACGTGGATGATTCCAGAGATTTTCTGGGAGGTGAACTTTGGCAATGTTTCCCTCATGTATAAAAAGCTCAAGGGTTTTGTTTGTTTGTTTGTTTGTTAAATAGTCCCAAGTCATGATATTTTAGTATCCGTTTATCAGTAACCCAGCCCCTCCCGCTCTCATTAGGTAACGTTTTTCCTGCTGTCACTCGCCCCAGTGTCACTAACCCGATGTACTTGGTGTCACTAACCCAGTCACCGTCTGCTCTGTTTCAGAAACAGCGTTTGCTATCTGTCTTCAGCCTCTGGAACTTCTGCACTTCGAACCATGGTATGTATATGCTAAATGTATATTGTTAAATTCAATAGTTCTGTTTTCTATTATTTAAGAAAGCCATAAATGTCATCATTTGCTTTTTTCAATTAAATAGGAATATATATAAACAGGCGTTTAATATTGCTCTGTGGTTTTTTATTGTCTTGCTGACGAGGAATTTCGCACAAATTTAAACACATGTGCGTACGAAACCTTCGAAAGTGGGTTTTAGCGTAATCAAAACGATTCACACTACGCGCGCATGTGCGGGTTCTCTTCAGCATGTTAATCACGCGCATGTACCAGTGGTGGACTCGAGCTGTTTGAATATTACCTACTGCACGAGACCGGGTCTCACCATCACACAAAAATGCTCCAACACATAAGTGCACTTCTCCGTTAGTGTGTTAGCAATTGTGGTCATGTTTCCTAAACTGGAAAGGTCACCATAGGGCCACCTATAGGTAACATCAAAAAGTTTTTTGTTATTGTTGATTTTTTTAGGGCGGGGATACTGATTATTACAGAGTTTTGTTTTATATTTTTCTCCAAATGTCCATCCTGAAGTGGCCAGTGTTTGTGGCGTTAATCATGTTTGGACTCATTCCTCCGAACAATGCGGCCTGCTGGTTTGAGTTACCGAAAGCTGGTACACACACACACACACACACACACACACACACACACCTGTGTTCCTTTCTTGGCACAAGACAGCTGCTACGGGAACATAAGGTTCTATATTAGCATGCAACTACTGTTATTCTGTGTACTGCACACACACGGTTACTTTGTATGCCATGTCTTTTCATAAGGTGTCATCACCATCTGACATGTCAACAGTGATGAAGCATATACTAACACTAATAAAACAGCAAACACACACACACACACACACACACACACACACACATATATATAGACGCATACATAATTTACAATAACAGAGACTCACCCCCCCCACAGTAAACCCTGACTGTTGAACTTCTGACCCTAAACAGAAATACGTACCTGTCAGGATAGCGTGGATAAGACCCTTCACCTGCAGGGCGCCTCCTGGACCAACAGCAAATGCCACAAGTGCTCATGCAGTCATAATGGCATGGACTGCTGCGACGGGTAAATACACAATGTAGCGATGCACAACACATGCTCTCCAAGATCAATACTATACTGTGATGCACATCATCACAAAGCACCATCCTGCTATTACACAACGTGCATACATAGCAAAACTCAAGAGACAGTATATCTCCAGACGTATACAGACAAGTCTAAGGAAAATATTTTTAATAGCTTCATTGCCCTCACAAAAGCAAGTCTAGATATTTACATATAAATCAACCAGTTTCTGAACACAGAGATGTTCTAAAGTAATCATATTGTGACGGGGCTAAGAGAGAGGAAGGAGCAGGAGTCGAGGGTGGCAGAGACACGTCTTTACTTTCCACTGTAAATAAAAAAACGAGCGAGAAGCGCAGAAAATACAACAAGCGCTATAACGCTAAACAACGCTACTGGGCAGCGCTTGATAAAGTCCGTCACTGAGACCAAAAAGTGACTCGAATACGCAGCAATGGAGAACTGACCCTGTGGGGATTTTATGGGAAACAAAAAGAGAGAAAGCCAAACAAGGAACAGGTGCGCTGCATTAGTAACAAGGTGATTGAGAACGAGCTGCGGGGCCGGCCGGCCTGACACATATGAAACGTGTTTATTTGATGTGTTTTAACCATATAAAACCCAGTTATTTGATATGATGTTCTTGAAATGATCTACAGTTCTTCTTTTTTTTTCTTTGCAGCTTACCATCGATTCTGAACCTTCCTGATAACTGTGAGGTGATATATAATTATCATGACTGTACATATAAAGTTATCAACAAAAAAAATCCAAGAATCAGGTGTACTTATTCTGCTTCTGGAAAGTGATTGTCAAGTGCAGAAGCCAAGGAGGAGGTCAGGCAACAATCAGTGGTGATTAATCAAATAAACAATCACCACACTAGTAGACCTGTAACACATAGCAAAAGCAAGATGCAGGTTTTCTGCCCTAATTGACTTTGAAAAAATGGATGCATAATAAAGACTGTAGAAGCACACAAGGGTCTGTTTCTTTCTTTTTGAATTTCTATGTTTGTCTTTATTAATAATTTTTCTTTGCAAATAAAACAGAGAGCTCTGTAGGTCTGTTATTTATATATATAGAAGAAGAGTTTGGCTACATGTACAAATGCTTGCATTTCTCTAAGACTATTATAGAATAATAATACCAGATTCTATACATTTTATAAATTCTATAAACAAAGACAATCAATGAATGAATGTTCAATTTATATAGCACTTTTCTTGATACTCCAGGACACTTTACAGTATTCACACAACTTCCAGACACACAGTGTACGCTCAACTGGAACCCACAACCCCTGGGGGACTGCATCACACACACACACACATACACACACACACACAGCCCCCTGGAGGACCATATCACACACACAGCCCCATGAGGGACTGCATCAGGTGCAGAAGAGGAGAGAGGACATCACCCAGGACAGAGCACCATCCACCACTTTACAGTCACACACACAAACACCACAGCAACTTATTTTACTGGGGTTCTCATCACACTGCACACGGACACACAATCTTTCACACAAAGGCAATTCTTTTTTTTAGTGGAGAAGCCAATTTATCTAACCCTCCATGTTTTTGGAAGGTGGGAGGAAACCAGAGACCCCAGAGGAAACCCACGCAGATGCAGGGAGAACATGGAAACTCCACCCAGATGGGGACTTGAACCCAAGACCCTGGTGCTAACTACCAAGACCCTGGTGCTAACTACCAAGCCACCAAGTTCTTTTGTTTAATTATTTACACACTTTAATATGTTGATATATATTTTTATATTATTTATTTTGATGCAGGTCCATGTGGTTAATTGTGGACTTTTTATACAGAATGTCTGAGCAGAATATGCTGCGTGCCACAGGCTATTTCAGTGAGATGTAAAGTTGTCATGAATTTCTGGACATGGGTTTTCCTGCTTTCACCTACATCTGGAAGACATTTTAAGAAAGTGATTCACTTTCATTCTTCTGGCCTTTGCTGGTCTGTCATCGTTCCTCTGCAGTCTCACTGTTATAGTCACCATAGTTCTGTCTTTCTCAGCTCATTCTGCATCTCTGTCACATCCCTAAACTCGCCCTGACTTCCTCCTGTGTCTTCCTGTCTCTCTCACTCCCACGCCAGACCACATCTCTGTGCTTCCAATCAGAGCCCAACATCCTCTTTTCCATCTTCCTTCTCTCTCCTCCTCGTTCTACTGATCCTCCATCTCTTCTCTCCTTCATAGATTCTTTACCTATCATTCTCTTATTTATATTATCCATTAGTTTTTTACTCCTCTTCAACCATTCCCACAGCTTCGAACAATGATAAATAAACTATATGGCCAAATTCCATTGTGCTTTTTGTCAGTTTAAAAGCTATAAATGAGGACATTTAAATATAAACCGTGTTTGTTCTTTTTTCTGATCATTTTGAAAATGTTGTATCATATTTAAAAATATTCTCTAAAAATGTCTACAAAGATTTTCTGCTCTACACATTTTTCAAATGAAATAGGAGTTTAAAATCAAGCTGTACTAATCTGTCGGTAGTCCTGTTTAGAATTATTCTACAATGTCGCGGTGGGGAACGTGGAATAAAAAAGACTAATTTAAATATTAATTTTATTTAGAATTAGGCAGAATGTGACTGATTTTTTAAGTAACTTGAGTGCCAGTCATTGCTGCTCTCTGCCACTAGATGGCATTGCACTGCCTATAGATGCTGAATCTTTCCCTCCTTTACTCTCTGTGTTAGGAAGTGGAGGAAAAGTTTCAGATCGGGGTTAAAGGCTGGGAGCCTGTAATCTTGCACTGTTAGACGTACAACACACACACACACACACACACACATTTTTCTCTCTCCTTCTCTCTAACAGTGAAACTGGGGCAGTGAGAAGTGTGGCAAGTGCCTGGCTGTATGTGCGGCTGAGTTTGTGTGTATACATTTGTCTTTAAGTTTTACTTTGTTAATTTACGTTTTTAAAAATAATTTCAGAAGAAAATTAGTTCATCTCACTTTACTCTCCTGGACCACCACCATCATCTTTAATGTGCTGCAGGACATCGTTTAAACAGCCGTAATCACTTCTGGACCTCGAAAAGCAAGCAAACATTTTGCAGGATGGTTTAAGCAAATTCCACAAGCACAGTTTCAGCGAAGACAGTCTCCAGGCAAGGAGCTCTCTGACCACCGGGACGTTATCTCCATTCTCTTCCCTCATGATTCCAGCGACGGCTGCTCTCACTGTTCTGCAGCCCGCGTTCTGGGAAGCGCACGGCAGGACCATGGCTTACAGCACGGGGAGGCGCTGGAGGCTCGCGCTGGCTTGCCGGGTGCTGGGCTTTGTGTGCGTGCTGGTGGCGAACGGGAGTGCGAGCTTGCCTCCTGAGCAAGGAGCTGCGACACACTCCTGCTACGGGGGTTTTGACCTCTACTTCGTGCTGGACAAGTGAGTGATACCCATTTCGTTTCCACTAGCCTGTGTCGCTGTGCCAGGGTGACGATAGTTGTGTTTTGGTGACTGTAACGTTCAGGGCGAGAGCCGGGCACTGTGCATCATCTGGACTTTTGTTTATGGCAGGTCAATCCTAGTCCCCAAACAGTTAAACCTCATCTATAATGCTTGCACAGAGACTTCAGGCCAGGTCTTCCACCTCATACCAACGTTCAGTGCTGCAGTTGTGGCAGGGAGAAAGAGGAGTATGATAGTGATGATAAATGAGTTCAGAGCAGATTTTCTGTAAATTGTTGTGACAGACCTCCAAAGGTTCTTAATTAATGAATGTTTTTCAACCAGTGTCATTGGTCAATGTTATTTGTGATGTGAATATTGGCTACAGCAGTCACTAGTCCCACCCACTTATTCTATCCAGAAACAATGAAGCCTCTTAAGGTTCAATGCGGTCATGCTGACTTGCTCTGAATAGCGCCTCCTATTGTTGACATACAATTGCATAACTTTTTGCCTAAACTTCGAAGGATTGTAAGTTGAAAAGTAATTGATGTGTAGAGTATTTGCTGTCTGTGGAGGGTATCAACTGCTGTTTAGTCTCTAGCGGACTACGCTGTCAGGAGAAGAGCTGGTGTATTTACAGCTGCTGCTCTGTGTTGGACTGGCCGCTTGGGGGTCGTACATGTCTGCTTTTATACACAGTTACTAGAAAACATCGGGGAGAACTGGGTCAGAGACACGCACACAATCAATTAGGCACGCTTCTTTAAAAACAAAGCCAGTGTGGGCACTGTTGTTTGTGGACACTCACATGCACATCTTGGCCGTAATACAGCTCCACGGTATGACCGGATTCTACTTCAGTTCTGTTTGCTGAAAAATGTCTTTAAAAGAAAGCAGGAGAAGTGTTGCATGTTTTAAAGCCAGTACCACTTCGTCTTCCTACCTAAGCCAGTGACAAGTTTTGAATATCATTCATCCATGATTTTCTTGGTAGAGAAGGGCACTGGTGTACCCTCAGACACGCATTACCACAGCACTGGCACTCCTTGTTATTTATTTAAAATGTATTTCATTTTTGATCTGTTCATCATTATCTTCATAGCTTGGGGTTTTGGTAGGAGCATGATGGGTTGCCATGTTGACTTGGTTCCTGGCCTGATTGTGCCACAACAGCCTCCTATGGCAGATAATAGCAAGTGGATTCACAGGTCTGGAAAGCCACGTAGTCTGCCAGACCCAATTAGTGGATATGCACACGGAATGTCTGCTTCTGATTGCAGAAGCTCCTTGGTAGCAGTCAGGGCTTTCAGAGCAGTTGCTGCTCATGCTTTCATTATCAGCAGCTCATGCCTGGCTTGATGTAAATAACCACGGTGTTTATCTGTGTCACATAGATGATGGGAATCCATGTGGATTTGCTCGGCCTTATATCACTGAGTGTATATAAGATAGGGTTTTCCTCTCACCTCTTATCCATGCTGTGCAGAAGGAAAGGAAAGATGCCAGACCAGACATTTAATAATTATGTAACATTTTCTTGTGCAACATTTATTTTTTGCAATAGTGTATTAAGTTTTATAAAGTTAACATCTCAAAGTATCATCTATAAAGCACCTAATTGTATGTGAGGGTTTAGCCTCCAGTGAATGTACATTTTAGCAGGCTATGAAAAAATCAGCCCAGTAACAATACTTGCATAAATACTTTCTGATTGCAACTCTGGCCCAGCTCACATGGTCAGTCGATCCTGAACAGCCCACTCCCCGTCTCCTGAATTCACCCTGACGAACTAGACAGGGTGCACATGGCGAACCAATATAACAAGATAAGTGTCGAAAATGCTTTAACTTCACTTCGGTCATATTGTGGAAAGGCCTACTCTGTAGATATAATGAACTGTCAAGAGGCTAGAGTGCTATGTAATTGTCATTGTATAACTGAACGTTTTGCTGGCATGCAGACGTGTTGTGAGCTCAGACCATGTCCATTGTTACTGTACACTAGTAACATGTGGTAGACAGATTCATCATCTGTTCCACCCTTGCGTGTGTATTTTCCATCCAGTGTGCTACGGATTTTAATGACAATTAAACAATGCTTTGATTAACAATTACAGGCATATATAGGTGTTCGTGTAACTATCATGCCCCTTTCTTCCACGATGTGGTTATATACAGAGATATGGAAAATTAATGTAGTCCTTCTGTGAAACACTGGATTCTGAAAGGTATCAAAATGCATGGTTAGTCCTGGTTTTTTAAGGCTGGCCTTATGCCGGGGCCCCATTGGCTGCCTCTCTTCGTGACACGTCCCTGGAGGTCAGGTCAGGTGTACATGGACGCGGCACCATGCAAGCTGCTGCACTTCTGGCAAAAGCTGCGCGTTCACACTGATCTGAGAGCAGTTTTGCTCTTTCTCCTATTGTGATTTAGAATTGGGCGGATCTGCTTACATGTGCAAAGGAAGCAGCTGTCAATAAACATTATATATAAAGTATATTTATATATGAATGAGATTCTCTGCTAGTTTTATTTTTAAGCAATACTTGCATTGTAATAACAAATTCAACATGCCCTTAAATACTATTTATATGTTGGTTTCAAAGTGTTACTGTATCTTTCCCTCTCTGTTTCTCATCGTCTGTTGAACCCTTTCACCATTACCTCCAGATATTCCAAACTTGTGGTTTTTTGTGGTTGCCAGTTCCACAGATGGATTTGTATCTTAGCAACTATGGAAAAAACAAACAACAGGTGGTGGGGGTGGGGTTGGGGTTGAGGGTGGTTTGGGGGCGTTGAGATGGTGCATCTGTATATTTTCGTCACACTTGGGTCCACGTTCATTGCTGCATGGTGTTCTTGGGCTCCACTGGGTCACTCAGATGTGGTGAGAAGAATGGAGAGATCTTCCCCAATCTTCTTTTGAAGACATGGAGCACTGAGAGCTATGAGAGAAGCAAAGGTGAACTGCCTAAGCCCTTTAATCACGCAGGCAGCACATCTGGAGGAGCACAGCACTGGAGCTCTGTGCTTCTCTGCAAAGCAATCCATTCTGAGCACAGCACTGGAGCTCTGTGCTGCTCTGCCAAGCAGCTTGAGAAGGCTATGCACTGCGTCATCGACTGCATTGATGGAACTAAAGAGGGCTTTGTTCATCTCTGAGCCCCAGCCAGTTTGGGGCCAAGCTGACATTTCCCCAGAGGTAAAATACATGGGCATCTGTATGAAACTGTGGATATCAATGGTGCATTTCTGATTCTGCAGGGCCGTTCTTATGTGAACGGGTAAAACACACCAGTCTTCCTCTAATCTTTTCCTGAACTCTGGGGAAAACCTCCTCCTGAGCTTTCACACCTTGGAAATCACAATTTCATGTCTGCATTCCTAGTTCAGCTGAATAACAAAAGCCCCCCCCCCCCAACAAAACTAACATTTGCTATGTTTGAACTCCATTTACATGGACCCGTGTTCTTGTGGTGAGTCTAGAAGCACAAGGGGAATGATAAAGGCAAAATGACATTCCACACTCCACAATAATCATGTGGACAGGTAACAAGATACCCTTCAAGTCAGACTGCACTTCCTTTCACAGGGGTGTGATATAATACTGATGATAGTTCCATTTCAGACTGATTGCTTTTTTTTCCTCTCCACACAAGCCACCGTAGCCCAGGGCACAGAGACGGATTCGTTCGCCAGACTTGCTTCATGATGTAAGAATTAATGAGACATTAAACAGAAAACCACAAGCTGCACTAACGAGGCTCATCAGGTCACGACTACCCACCAACAAGTGACGTCTGTGCTCGAACAGTGCTGCCACGTAATCAGGAAGCCATCAGCGAGAAGCTAGCAGGCAGAAAGCCGCGCTGCAGCTGTGTTGTGTCACGTGCGATACTGGGTCGTTTGGCCCAGTCTTGTTTGAGAAGAGGAACGTGCATGTGTATTGCTATTTGATCCAGTGAGAAAATAGGTGACCCATTCTCTGGAGACAGAGGGATTTGTTTAGAAATAAGACTCTAGTTAGGGTAGAGGCAGCGGGGATTTATGGGAGACGAAACTGCTTGTGGAGATTTCCTAGTGCAGCTGAAGAGGGCCGTACACATGAGCCAGAGAGTTGTCTCTGTACCGCTCAGTAAGAAAGTTGGTCACAGAGCACACAATTAAGTACTTGACTGATGAGAGCAGAGCAAAACAATGGCAAGTATCCACATACAGCCTGCAAAAACCTTTCCTCCGCCGTCCTATTAATGTAATGCTTTCTAATTTATGGTCAGATGGGTATTTAGCTTCACCACTTTCATATTCTGTAATCTAAATGTTTTTCTCCATTTATTACTGCTTATTGTATAACTTAATTTTGATCTGTGGCATATAATGCAGAGACGGTTCAAAGTCAGGCGCCCTGCAGATTGTAGATCCCATACTCTGACTTTGTGTCTGGTCTTCCATGCAGGTCTGGAAGTGTACAGCACCACTGGAATGAGATCTATAACTTTGTGGAACATTTGGCTCATAAGTTCATAAGGTAGGAAAGAAGCTGGGCAGGTGCTTCAGATCTCAGTGGGATATGTCAGAGCACCAGCTTTTCCACTGGAGCAGCTCTTCCTCACTCTCCCAGTCTCACCTCTCTATGATGATCTCAGTCCACAGCTACGAATGTCCTTCATCGTGTTCTCTACCGAGGGCAAGATTCTCATGCGCCTGACAGAAGACAGGTGAGTGCATTTGCAGAAAACAGATAACATTCAAATATCCTAATGAACTTTAAGCAGTGACTGCACACCAGTGCATCAGATAAGGCTTTTTGCTCATGTTTATATTGGACCATATATGACGTGGGGGCTACTGCACTCATATACTCATTTAACTTTTATACTCAGCAACTTATGGCTCCAAGCTAAATATGACTTTGAACTGACATCTCGAACCCCACGACACTGAAAACAGGTTTAGTTGCTATTATGGATTAGAGGTGTTCCACAGAAAACAGTGATGACAAATCTCACATTTTCATCACCAAGCTGCTGTATGTCCTACTGGACTGAATACCCCAAACATGATCACCCATACTGTGTGGGGCAGAACGGCCCAGCAGCTGTGAGAACCCCCTTGACATCACCATGTCTTAAAAATATGCCCGTTCTAGGTCTCAACATGTGCTTCCCAGTCCTTTGGTGAGCTGGATATGCCAGTAATCTCTGTGAGGAAGGCTTTCCCATGGGTCTGGACAAATGAGAGATGTTTACCACCTTCCTGCTGTGCCATTTCGTACAGGCCTGATTTCCTGACCATCTGCCTTTGCTAAATTTCAGTGCCAACAACAGCTAGCAGCAGCTTCTAGAAGGAGACACAATACTTAATCTGCTTGAAGTGAATAAAAAAGTGCACTATTATGGAAGACCGTGTTTAATCCAGCAAAGCTGATCTCATGAGATCCCACTGCATCCAGTGCTTAGCTGGCTCTCAAACTGCCAAATGGATGATTCTCATATACACACACAATAAATCAATGTTTCGTTTTTACTCAAAAATTACTCAAAAGTATTTTCCCAAATTAAATCATCTTATGAGTGGAACCATGCAGATGTGGCTACTGAAACTCAAATGAGTTTTCCAACTGCACAGACACAGTTAAATTCCACACACTGACAAACTGAGACTCCCAAACATAGCACAGTTAAGACCCTGACAGAAGTTCACAGGAAACACTTCAGATGTTCAGACTAATCTCCTTCAGGACCCAGAGTCTATCATGCTTGGTGCTAATCTAACAAAATGTTATTTACATTGTTTCAGTTTAGCAGTTTTGTTGCTTTTTCTTAAGTTTGTGAAGTTCTCATGAGTGTGTGAACTGCTACAAATTTTCAGTTCATAGGATCATTTTGCAATTTTAATTATACCTTCCAGTTTTGCCAGCACTCCACATTCACTGCATATCTGTTTTCTCAGAGACAAAATTCGCAAAGGTCTGGAGGAGCTCCAGAGGGTTCTACCCGGAGGAGACACATTCATGCATGAGGGCATTCAAAGGGTGAGTCAGTGACGGTAGCCATCTTGGCTCAGTAGAGGTGCATGTCCATCGAGCCAGAATGGATGACACATTCTTGGCCTTAATACCTGGAGTTGAAACAGATGTCACTTATGGGCTCCATTAATGACTTTAGCAGCTGAGCTTGTTCCTTTCCTGGCTTGTTAAGAGAAATCATCACAGAAGGCGCAGTTCAGTTTACAGGAACATTTTAAATTTAGTACACTGTATCAGTGCTAACTTTAACTTTGTCTTATAGGCGAGTGAACAGATTTACTATGGGAATTCTGAGGGTATGTTCACTACATAAATACCTCTCAACACCTATTCTGCATGTCTTCCATTGAATATTTTGTTAGCATTTATTACCATGTTATTACTTCCATTCTAATGTCATTTGCCTGTGTTCACTATTACATATATCGCAATGTCAGCAAAAATTTCCTTGCCAGTGTCCACATGTGGAATGTTTTCGCTGTGGAATCATGGCGTGAGAATATATTCCTGCCTGGTGTTTGGATGTGGCACTAACAGTGCTGCTGCTGCTCTGAACAGGGTACCGAACCGCCAGCGTCATCATCGCGCTCACTGATGGAGAACTACATGAGGATCTCTTCTACTATGCCGAGAGAGAGGTAGGCACATGGTGGGGGAAAGGAGGGAGGGAGTGTGCATGCAAGAGAGAGAAAGATAGACAGAAGGAGGGAGGATACTGCTCTCGCGTGAGGTCACTTTCCAGCTGGTATGAAACTCCACATGGTCCACCTTTTAAAAGGCCTTTTCCCCCTACTTGGCTGTAAGACAATTCAGGTAATGCGTTCAGTGTGTGCACAACCAGAGAGAGGGGGCAGCGAGTGGAGTGAACATAAGCATGAGCTCCTGTACTGGCACAGCAAGTAAATAAATGCACATGGAGTAGCTGGAAAATAGGTGGAGAAGACAGAAGATAAATCACCCCCCCACCATGTTTAAATGGCGTAGCTGTGCTCATCCATCACCGGCCAACACTTTGATGTCCCCATGAGATGATGAACAGGGTCAGAAGCTTCCAGCAATTTCCATTCCTCCCTGCTGTCTATTCTGGGTTTGTCATGGAGCCTCTGCCTGGTAGACCAATCAGATGAGACCTGCTAGCAGCTAGCCGTTCAGGCCCATAGCATGGGCCCTGGTTGGGATTTGGCTTGCAAGTTTTCTGAAGAATGTAACTGGCAGCCTAACTAACCTGCACTTGTTTATAAGGCTTTACACACTTCATGTCTTTAATTAGTCTGGAATAATACCTATACATGGTTTTGATAAAAGAAAGTTGACTCTGTAAATGCAACCTGTTAACAAAGCTAATTTGCGTGTGGAGAGGATGTGTTCAATGTTTTACATAAAAATTCACTTAAATGGTTTAGATCTGTTGTTTTTGGCTCAATACATTACAAAATATGATATGTTCCCTTGTATACATGGCATTCTCCTATTTTTTGCACTTAAAATTTCAGGGATTCTTTTTTTTCAATAAAAACATTTCAATAAATGTTTATAATTTAGTATCTAATCTTAAGGTATATTATTCAGGAAGTGATATATACTGTTCTGTAACTACATTGAACTAGTAGAAAAGTTATGTAATGGTGAACTAAAAATGTGAATGTGGACCAGCGGTTCCAGGTCAGTGGGTTCAGAGTAGTCAGGTTTGTAGTTTAATATCTGATTTGGTTCTCGTTTATGCTTTTCTCTTCAGGCCAATCGCTCCCGTAGCCTTGGTGCTTCTGTCTTCTGTGTAGGCGTGAAGGACTTCAATGAAACACAGGTGTGTGGGGGTTACATTTTTGGTGTGGCTAAATTTCATTGCTGGAGCTAAAAACCTGATGATAATATTTATAATTTCATCACAGTTGGCCAAGATAGCAGACAGCAAAGACCATGTCTTCCCAGTCAATGATGGGTTTGAGGCTCTGCAGAGTGTCATTGATTCAGTAAGTGTTACGCTATTCCCAATTCAGGTACAACTGGTAATGAACATTCAAAGACCACATCATACAAACACAATACCTTGGGGGGGGGGGACCTGTATTTTAATATGCATAACATGGAAAGAGCGTGATGGAACCACAACGCAATGGAACCAAAATGCTCAAATCTGGTTTGGACAGTCTTACTAGATTCTAGACAGATCTTCTTAATGAAAAATGAATGAGAAGATTGGAAAGGCACAGAAATAATGAATAACAATAATGAATAACAACCAGGAATATTCAGTCAGCTGTGGTCGAGGTTGCTGGACTCACACTAGGAGACTGTGAAAAAAACACTGATGTGCTGCGTTTGATCCCACAGTATCCTGGAGCTTCTCCAAAAGAAGATCAAAGTATACTTACTCACTCGATCCCTTCTCTCTGTGTTCAGAAACATTCATTTACATATATCAGTTGTTCTACCATTGAGAGGAGCTGAGACAGAAATGAAAGAGGTGTCTGTGGAGTCAAGACTTACCTGGTCAGGTCGGTAGCTGGCTGCTTCCCGAACACACGCTGGGGTGTCTCTAGTCAGACAGCATCTGCTGCCAATTACCAGTGCGCTGAAAGCTCCTGGCTTGAGCTCAAAAGGACAAGATGGAGGACTGTAAAACCAGCGGAGTCTTCAGGCAAGGAGGCTGTCGGACTGCAGAAAGAAGCTGGAAGGAAAGGGCATGTGAAGGAAGGAGCAGAGGAGTGGGAGACTGTCCCCCACATGCAGGGGTCAGAGGGGAAGACTCAAATGGAGAAGATCTGGGGACCAAAACACCACAGAATGTATCCGGCATACAAGGGTGTGTTGGACTCCCCTGAAGGGCCATTTACAAAATGACAGATAATGAGATAATACTATAAAACGTAAACTGAACTTTCGGGACAGAAAACATCACGGAAAAGCATATGGAACCGTTCACACTTACACCCTCACTATTTAAGAGAATACTAACAGGAGGCTTCGGAAGTGGGAGAATGCATGTCTAGCCAGGTTGCTTAAATAAAAGTCTGAATCCATGTTGAAACATGCATACTGCAGTCTTAATGTGGATGTGGCTTTTTGTTTTATAGAGTTCACTCTTCGCTAACCCACATTTCTGTTCTCTTTCAGATCCTACGGAGATCTTGCATCGAGATCCTTGCAGCTGAACCTTCCAGTATCTGTGCAGGAGGTGTGTAGTGTCTTATGGGTTTTGGAGTCCAGCCTCTTCCAGCTAAGCACTACATAATGGGGGACTTGCTCCCAATTAGCCTTCAGCTCAGCCATATGGGACTGTCACTGCCCCGTCAATTAAGATACACAAGAGCTCAGTAAAAACCGTTTGGCTTGTTAGTGAAGATGACGAAGGCTTCAGTGAACATGAGCTTGTCTGTTCAGGGATGCACCATCAGAGAGTATGCAAGCTGTGGTGACCATTTATAAAAGAAAGGACTTCCCATGTCAAAAGCAAAACAAAGTCAAAACAATGACCTTGAATGAAATGGAGATGATTACATTAGGTTGGGTCTCATCCGATTTCACTGAACTAGCATGTCACCATTCAGAGGCAACTGAAGGGATTTGAAATTGAGTTTTATAATAAACTGAACTGGGTCCTTCACATCAACAACAGTGCTTTGTAGATTTTGGCTCAAGATAAGAAACTCGATCCAAAAACAAGATGTGAACTTTTGACACAATTTCCTCAAATAGATCTGCTTGGTTAGCATAATGCAGAGAGCAGCAGCTGTCACTAGTGATTACTAGTGATCCTCTGTTCTCACTGAATTGTCACTAGTGCCTAGTGATCCTCTGTTCTCACTGAACTGCAAGTTTAACTGTACACTGAAGACTTTAACTGTGCGCTGAAGACTGTCTAAAGGTTTTAAACACTTTGGATTTGTTACAGTGTTAAGAGTGAAACTACACTTACTATAACGTGCCTCTCAAAATCACTGGTGTAGAGTGGGTTTCCAAAACCACTATGGTCAGAAATTGGTGAGATTTCACCGAACTGTAGTAGTAAATTCTGACCTTGCAGAAGAATGCTGGAACTTTGCAGGAAATCTGGCTAAGACATGAGCTAAAGTCCCAGACAATGATGCTTAAGTGATTACAGTTTGTTATTGTACCTTTGACATCCATCTTACTTCACATGACCCTGTTCTGACACCTTGTACTGATCACACACTCTTATATGCAACAAATACCAGTAAATCAGTCCATGACTTCTGCATGATGGAACTGACTGAAAGCCGAATTCCTTCACGATTTAGAATTCCTTTCCCTGTGTATCTTCTTCTTCCACAGAGTCATTCCAGGTTGTAGTAAGAGGAAACGGGTTCCTCCATGCCAGAAATGTTGATAAGGTCCTGTGCAGCTTCAGGATCAATGACACCCTCACCAGGAGTACGTAAGCTTGCTGCCCTTCTTCAAGTTCCTGCATTAGTATAAACATGTGAGATGTTAAACAACTATAAGCAGTAATGTCTGACCCATCCATTCAACATGGTAGACCTACTGAGACACTATTAATAATGTAGAATTGTGCCCAACTAGTCTTCTCTGTTCAAACTATTTTAGATTGTTTTCTTTTAAGAGAACTAGAGTAACAATAGTTGTAGGTCCAAATAATTTGAACTTATTAAACTTAACCTGTCATTAAATAGAGCAACCAGTTTCACCCGATGATGTTTTGGCCATATAATGCATGTTATACCTAACAACTGACGAGTACACTGGAACGCCATATGTTAGGCCTACCCATGTCTCTCTGACTGGCTTCTGCAGCATGTGGTTGGCAAGCCTTGAATCAGATCCAATAACTATATGATTAGCTATTAAAACTTCTCCAAATTTCCAAGATAAAAGAAATAACCACACAAGCAGCTGAGGAGACCTAGCAAAGTCCTTGAGGTAAAGCTAAACCCCGGGCCATATACAATTTTATCTGGAGGCCCAGTGGTTAACCATGGGTGTATAATCTGTCATTTCATCCACCATCCCTGAAAGATCATTAATCTTTGAAGCGCATATCAAGTGTGCTAAGAAATGGTAATCTCATTACAACAGGAACTTTCAAGATCAAAGTCCAGTCAATTGCCTTCAGTCTCACTGGCACCGTCTTCAGGGTTCCTACTCAGGGTTCCTACTCTTCTCAGGCCTGTTCTGGATAAAAGCAGGTCACCTCTGACAAGGCACTGCACTAATTGTTTGTGTCCAATTAAATGCCAGAACCCCTGGAAGCAAGTACGAACAGACCCAAGATATGGAAGCAATTTGAAAAATAACAAGGAAATGCCTTTTCCCGATCCCCTGCCAGCCTCTCTACAGCCAAACCAACCCTCCTTTCCTGTCTCAAACCAGTTCTAAAAACTGCAGAGTACTTGTTTTTAGGGGTTTTTTTTAGCAGGGGTAGATTATTTGTTTACACCTGGCCATTGTGACACTCGCATGCATCTAAATTGTTTATAAACAAAAGAAGGCCTTTCCTGACTAGATGGAACTTTTGGTATCCCTTCCTCTTGCAATATCCCACTCCAGCAGACTTGGTGCTTGCTTGTTTCCTCCTCCTTCAACATCCCCTCTGCCTTTGGGATTAAAGGGCCCCATCGGAAAGTAACCATGTTTAGCTACATGTGTTGAACAGCTGAACTTTGGAGACCACTTCAGTCGGAGAAGCCGAACTGCCGCGCACGTTTGTGTCAAGTACTGGAAAATGACCTTATACCACTCTCTATAAGTGACATGCATAATCTCACAGTGCAACCACCAATAACTCTGCTGGTGCACATGTCAGTCACTCAGACGCTGCATAAAATGGTGAAATTAGATAAAACTGTTGAAGCCACGAATTTGTTGGCTATTGATTTATATTATGGAATGCGACTCATGTAACAATATTTCATGTTAATGATGCTCCACATATGTCAATATGTTACATAATCCACACCTCTTGCATGCATCACCACTGCCTTGGCTTGCTTCAGAGGATCTTCCACTCACAGCACTGTGATGAAATTTGCAGTGTCAGTAATTCCGAACCCTCAGCACATGTCTTTACTTAGCTGTAAAAGAGGACATTGCCTCCCATGCTATTGGTAAACAATCCAATAAACCATAGCAACACACTACAGGACAGCTCCAGAATGCTAATTCTTCTGGCATTTTATCAAATACACAGTGACCACTGTAGAGTGGTGGCTTAAATCAGTCCCTCTCCCAGTGGATTAAGGAAGAAAACTGAGTATTATTTACACAAGTATGTCTTTTGGAAGTTGCTTCTAACACCCAGATCCATCCCTTAACTCCACAATCCCCGCAGTGACCCTGTCGAGGTGTGTGAGACTAAGGTGATGAACTCAAGACATCTGATATCTCACTTGGTTTGTCTTGGCACTCATGATGCTTTGGATCTCGTGGGTATGGAGGCATTGCATCTCCTAATGCCTGACAGCTCCTACATCTCCTCATCTGGGCTGATCTTTCAGAGGATGGAGGTGACATGTCAGTTTCCTCAGAGCTGTGGTATGTCAGATGCTGGCCAGAGCAAACAATCAACCTTTTGGGTTACAGAACTAAAGAACAGTTTTCCACCATGGATATTAAGTGGAATATCTAATGGCCTTTTCAAGAACAACAACAACAACAACAGAAGCCATTTAGATGTGGCATCTATCATGGAGTTGGCCTGTGTTTAAGTGAAAATGGTCTACCAGGATTCTCATCAAGTCTGAGTTGTCATGTGAACATTTAGTAATATATATAAGGTCTCGTTAGGTCTAAGCTCATATCATTTCTTCATCTCTTTGTTTTTGTAGTGGTGAAGCCACTAGTAGTGGAAGACACATACCTCCTGTGTCCTGCACCAGTTCTTCGAGAAGAGGGAACGTAAGTTGTATAACCTCAAAATGTTCATTTCTGACACTTTGATTAGAGTCAATCCAAACTGCTCCTCCAAGCCATGCCAGGGAACAGCAATGCTGATCTTACAGTACCTACTTTAGTAACAGAAAGAAATGACTACTAAACAAAAAAAACATATTTGGCAGAAAACTGCACTGCTAAAAGGTTAACAGCACAATTGTCTTCATGAGAACACTGAGGCAGAAAGTACTTGTGTAGAGACTTCATCAGCTGTGCAGGAATGCTAACTGTGTCTTATCGTGCGTCACAGGACAGCCTCCCTTTATGTGAGCATGAACGAAGGCCTTAGTTTCATTTCCAGTTTTGTGACCATCACCACTGTGGGCTGTGTAAGTCTCTCCCCAATCTCAACTACAGTAGAACATTCAAAAGAAACTTTGTGTGAAACATTTTTATAACATTTAATTTTTTGCATGCATAAGTACAGAGGGAAAAAAAACAGCTTTAAAGAAATCAATGGATCATTGGCAGCCATGCTACTTGTAAATCAGTGCCAATCATATGTCTTTAGAGAAATCACTGTAGATTCTTCACAAAATTGTAAAGTTTCAAATGTTTCCCAGAAACACATGGTTGCAGCCTCGCATTTCAGCTCGAATTCTGGCCTAACAACCATTTCCTCCAGCAATTATGAATCATCTGCTATATCCATGCCAACAACCTCTTCAGAAGAAAGACTAGATGAATTCATTATATGTACCCCCCACACAGCATGGTTTCATGTTTTTTCAACACTGATGTCATGTTATATAGGCAGTCTTTGGCTCAAATGGTTGTCCAATGTTTGTCTTTATAGTCAGATGGCACAATCTTGGCTATAGCTCTTCTAATTCTGATGCTACTTCTGCTGCTGGCTCTGATGTGGTGGTTCTGGCCCCTGTGCTGCACCGTGGTAAGGCTTCCCTTCAAATCCAATCTGCAACAGTATTCTACAAAGATTGATTTATTGTGGAACACCAATTTACATGTAATAGCAAGTGTACTATTCAGTTATATATATTGTAATTTTATTTAATTCAACATGGATCACTCAATAGTGCAGGTTCTTTTCGGTGTAGAGTTTATTAGCTATGGATATGAAATGATTACTTTGAGATATTGTGTCTGTCCTGAATACATATATATTAACTTTGACTCGTTGTTTCCTACAGGCCTCAAATGAGGTCTGTCAGAAGGATTAAACTATACAGAGTAAATGCTCCAACTGTTCAAATCAATCTGTATTCGGAGCATCTAATCTCAACACGGCCAAAGAATATTTCTTTGGCTTCTTCCTTACATAATGCTCAAACCTTTGGTCCTTGACATTACATTCATCATGCTACAGTGAGCAATCAAGCATTGGACGTGGGTAAACATTTAGTCACATAGGAGTTTCATCTTGACGTGTGAAGAAGACCTCATTCAGGGTTCGGGGGGGGGGGTCCTCACAGGGGTGGCTTGCAGTTGCATTTGAAGAAGGTCATGTGATCATGAATATGTCTTGGTTACATCTCTAGTGCTAAGGCACTTCAGTCATCTGTTCCAGGATTGGGACAAATGTGGGTTTTGCCACAAGTAGGTCTGGAATTCCCATGGGTTTCCCTGCAGATATCTTATTAGACTTAGCTTCATCTCGTATTAGTCTTTAAACAGGCCATTAAGACTTCACTGTGTCTATTAGTTGCACACAGGGGCTGGTGGGTGGAGTTATGCAGTGTTCCTTGGATTGTGGACACAGTGGACCCTTGGATTTCCTGAAGAACCATGGGGTCACGGTCAACAGAGAATATACATCTGGCTTTGCACTTTAAGAGAAGGATGAAAACAACATGCATAGGTCTCTTCTGTGGGAGACAGGATTACTGTGTATAGTTTTTTGGAGAGACGCATTTGGTTAAATAAGATTCTAAATTAGACTGAAGGGTTTAAAGCAAGATAAAGTAAATCATGTTATCTTAGAGTGTGAAGGGAAATATATTTAATGTGTGAGAGATGAGCTACCCCAATCTATGGACAGTATGTTTCCTAAATATCTATGTGTCCAGGATCACATCTAATCTCTTCAGAAACACAGCTATCCAATAGCTCCAAGTGAGGTCATCTTTGAAGGACTGCACAAAAAAGGAATGCATGTCTAGAGAGATAAGATGACAAGTTGCTCACTCCTATAGTGGAACAATTTTGAAATTAGCTCGGGGTTTTGGAATGATGTTCACTCAAGGCCAAACATGTTCAGCTGCCAAAGCTGTTTCCAAGCCTGCAAAATACACTGTGTGTTCCTTGACCTTTATCTTTGAGGAAACATTTTGGCCACACCCCCAGGTAATGTTCACAGAAGTTCATCTCTACATGTTCAGTTGTCTTTGCCGAGCACAATTCATGCCTTACTGACTGTGTTAAAATTTACTGAGCCCGAGTCATATCCACAGATTGATGGATAATTTTCCAAGTTTTGACACTGAAAGTTGAGAAAGATTGTTTTAAAACAGAAAGTCTGTTTTAACAAGGCAGCTTCATTTTCCCAGCACCAGAACTCTTGCCATCAGTTTCAAGGGGATGATTGCTCAATGCTGTTTCGGAAATCTTTGCCGGGTTACTATGGGAAATCACACTGCATTTGGGATAACTGGGAGAAAAACACATTCCATCTTTTCATGCATTTTTTGATGGCCATTGATTCAAATGACCAGGAGACCCTTTATGTTAGCATACATTGGTTCAAATGACCAGGAGACCCTTTATGTTAGCATACATTGATTCAAATGACCAGGAGACCCTTTATGTTAGCATACATTGATTCAAATGACCAGGAGACCCTTTATGTTAGCATACAT
>JAOXYF010000016.1:1567070-1583083 GCA_028565775.1 Sternarchorhynchus goeldii
CCTCCTCAAGCCCAAAGCCTCACTGTCTGCCACAGCCGCAGCTGAAGCCACCCTGGGGAGAGGCAATGGAGGAATTTTGTGCCCTGGTCCTGTCGCCCTGTACCCCAGTCATGCATGAATACCCTCAAGAACATTCTCACCTCTGACACACTGATCCTATGTGATGGAATGACAGACCCCAACACTTTATTAAACTAGCCAAGCAAAAAAAGAGAGAAAAAAACATTTTTAAATGATTGTGACTTTTGATGGAATTCCCATTTGGAAGTAAATAACAAAAGTTCTGTGAAAGCATTGGATGCCAATGTGAAGCGATTTTGTGAGCTTATATAAAAATGTATGTAAGTGTTGGCTTGCTGTTACTACAGTATATTAACAATAGTATTTCCATGACTGTTGATAATGTAAAATAGTCAATTAAACTTCCTTCTAATTCCATACTCCTGTTTCATGCTACCTCTGCATCTGTTACAGGGTCGCTGTATAAATTTCACCCGGGGCCAGTCTAACCACACCCGCCGTTACCCTGCCTACAACCACTCCACCCCAATCTACACCCCCCAGCAAAGCTGTAGCCCACCCCCTGCCCCCAAGAGCCAGCTACCTCCTCCTCCCCAAAACACTCCATCCTCTCCTCCCTCCATCCTTCCTCTTCTGCCCTCCACTCCTCTAACCTCCATCACCCCATCTCCACCCATCACGCCTCCTCCCGCGTATTCCCCTCCCCCAGCCTGGTCTCCACCGTCTCCAGTTCTTTTCTTCGCTCCGCCCACATCCCAGCCATCTCCTCCAGCTTCACCTGCAGGATCTCTGCCTCCACCTCCTCAAGCATCACCTCCAGGGAGAGCTCCTCCCCCTGAGCGTCCACCACCACGCCCCTCTCTCTAGGATCACTGGTCCAACTTCAGGGGAGCCAGGTAGTCCCACAAAGAAAAAAACCTGGAGACAGGAAGTCAACAGGAGACTCGATTTCCCATCTTTCTTCATTTATTTGCAAAACCGCAATAAGGCTGTCTAACTGTGTGGCCTTTGACAATAAAACCATTAATACATGGACCACCGCAGGGAACAAAGCAGTTGTTCTCATGAAAAACGCAAGGAAACGTAACATATCCACACTGTACAGCTATTAAAACTACACAGACTACACTACAGACACAATAAACTGAGCATATCCACGCTGTTCAGCTATTAAAACTACACAGACTACACTACAGACACAATAAGAGACCTGACTGAACTCTCCAAAACTGTGCAGACTAACTCTCAGAAATGGACCACTATCACTGAGAACGACATGATAATTTTGTTAATGGACTCTTGGGAACACTGAAAATGGTGGTAAAAATTCTGTTATTAGATCCATTCTAGTGTTATGCACACAATTTCTTGCTTAAAGAATCACCCAAAACAAAGCAACACCCATGAAAGGGCAAAACACAGGGGACCCGTTCACACCGCGCATTCAGACAGAAGAGTTGAAATTTGTGCACATTTGAATTCAAATTTAGTCAGACAGTCACCAAACTGTCCACAGGAAGATGTGTGTGTGTGACATTCCACTGGTAAGAGAACAGTACTTGATCACTTCAGTTCTCTGCAGTTTCCATATACATTCAAGTTTCTGAGCCCAGACTGAGTTTTCATACCACTATACAAGTGCTGTAAATCACAGACCTTTTTTCGTTTTTGAACCATTAATTCAGAATTGCCAAAATACATATTTTTAGTTATGTTTTTATTAATAATTTGCTTGTGCAATAGTGCTTTGAATACAAGGTATTTGTTAGAATATTGTGGACCGGAGTTGTGAAAAACATATATATTGTTTATTAGGAAAATTGGAGAAAACATAGATGAGATTTAAAGAGCAGGTTAAACCAGGGAAAGGAACTGTGCACGTGATTATATAGGAATATTAGTGCAAAACCAAACACAGACCTAATCTATACAACGCCTTATTTTGCACAATCCACATTTGTAACGGTGTACGAGTGCACAATTACCTTTTTTTGTGTAATTTGTGTAATTTATCGTATACTTTTATACATACGTACATTATGTAAATATATCTCTCTCTACCTTCTGAGACCTTTTGTGTTCTGATATGAGATACTTTATTTTGCGCTGTTTTAGCTTTATTTTTTTATTTTTTTTTGGTTTTTCAGGTTGAGGATTATGATTCTTAACTGCATTAAACAAGGGCCACAGGAGGTTTCTAACAGTTCTGCAGATTAAAGTGCTGCGTTTAAATTAGCGTAATCTTTATTATCCTTGTTATTCTGACATGCCGTAGCATTGCGCAATGTGTTGAAGAACCTCGTTTTCTCACCAGCAAACTACTCACAGCCAAGGACAAACCTGCTAAACATATGCATGTCTGAATGACGTTTGTTTTATTGTTTACCCGTTGTACATATTTCACGTAACACTGTTATTACCTGTGATTTCCTTTCACCTGTGGGGCTCCTGCCATTTTAAATATGCTGACGTCTAAGTTATTTCAGTGACATCTGTTATGACACTCGAGTCCTGTTTTATAAGGAGGCAGCGATTAACCCCCCTGGACGATTCTGAGGAGTCACATAAACAAACCACTGTGCGTGTAATAAACTAGGATAAATAATACGTTTGGATGGCAGGCGTCTTTTGAACCCGATTTTGGTACTTTGCATTGTCTTTTTGTTTTGCATCATTCGCTAATATATTGATAAAATCAGACCTCGTCGCCTCGTTTTTTTTCTTCCGCGTGCACTACCCGAGTAACTGAGGAAGGGCCACAAAGCTAATCTTCCGTTGGATGAGACTCGTCTTCTTTGAAATGGAAAGAAAGTATGAGTAATCATAAATTGTGGAATTCTTTAAATTTTGCAGAAACACACATGCGGATATGTCTAAAAAGTGTGTGCGCGCGCTTTGTCGCATATATGTATATGTGTGTTTATCAATTCAAATCACATATCAGCAAGCTATTATTTTCATTTACACAGTCTTTGAATTTCACTCTTATAAAGTCTTTCCAGGTACGTCACCATGGCGTCGCTCTGATCTTAAGGTGTTACAGGCATGGTCCGGATCGCCCCACACATGGGGTTACTCACAAGCGCACGCGAAGCTGGCGAGACTTCAGTCAGAAAGAACTTAATGCCATTGCGGTCGTTTTCGATTTAGATTTCAAAGAAAGTGAGAAATTCATTTCATCCTGCACTAAGCAGATGCTTGTGATACGCGCCTGTAGCACAAACTCTCTCATAAGAAGCCAAGGATAATGCCAAAGAAAGACATTAATGTGACATCGAAGACAATAAAACAGTATTTAACTGCTTTGGGGATTGTGTTACCTAGGTCACAGGGTATGGGGATCTTCTTGGCATTTATGTTAAGTCTATGTACATGTCCGAAGGAAATATTCAGTTAAGATTAATATAATTACGTTTTAGAGACTGTGTATGGCCAATGCCTGTTCATTCTCCTCCTTTCTTTTTACATTTTAAATACATATATAAAACCTGTCTGTGGACACTGTGAAAACACCAGATACACCATATTTTTGGATCTCATACCATGTGTGAACAGAACCTGACCAAAACTACCAACATGTCAGCCAAAAGACATAAAAGCCTACTGAGGGAAAACAAAGTTAGCTCATACATTTTATAGACAACCACACCTCAGTGCCCCAAACCCAACCACGCAACACAAATGCTTAATCCAAAAGACACACATTTAAGGCCTAAACCTCAGGCGAATTCAGCAGTGAAACCAAAGCTGAACCACAGTCCACTTCACACTCGTCTCCTTTTTCTGAAGCTCGGGATGGACAACGCATAGCGTCAAAAAGATGAGCTGCCAGCTGCTTCCGGAAGCAAAAAAAACGTGTCATGGTGAATCAGCAGGTACAGGAACAAAAGAGGAGCGCTTAACCGTTAGCCATGAAATAGGGGCTGTACACCTTTCAACGTGTGTTTGTGGACTCCCAACATTTTAAAAGAGACTTCGTCGGCATCTTCTAACAATACATTTTGCGATCTACACTGTGAACAAGCTAGCGGTTATCAACCCCCCAAGCAAGAAGGGAAAAACCTTGACACGTCACCCGTCAAACTTCAAACCTTGCCTTTATTTCGAAGGCCGTGGAAAAATATTTAGCTCAGTTACTAAGCTCATATCTGCATCAGAACCAGATACAAAAAAGTATTTCGGTCGTAGTTAGACCTCATCGCAGTACAGAGACAGCCTGGGCTAAAATGACCTGATGTTTGGTTTGTGACCTGGGCTGTGTCTGCATGTTCTTAGTGCAGTGACTAAGACCGCAACGTTTTTACCAGACAGGCTTGAAAGTACAATTAAGTTAACAATCCTTTCTTGGTTTAGAGCTTATTTAACGTTATCGTTATTTACCTGACCGTTATCATTACTTAAGTGATCGTCAACGTCACCTAACTGCCTAGGCTTTGTCGCGTGCTGGCATATTTTGCAGGGAGTAGTACGTCACCTGGGTACCGATCGCGTACTGGCGAGGGCTCCCAGCTATGGACTGCTGTATCATCACACGTTTGAACAAACAATATCATGACAATAAGACAAACTCTGCAATGCTCATTGTCACAAAGAGGTAAATGTACTGTGAAACAAAGCAAATAAACGGTACAGTTATGATGTAGTTAAACATGGCATTATGACTTTGATATTGATTTATTACAAACTGGTACAGTAGAACTGGTTGTAATCTGCCTTATAGATAGGGAAGGGCCACTGCTCTCATTCTGTAGTGGAACTGTTATGGGAAAATTTGAGAAATGGCCAGGCAAAGTCAGCCTATATGATAATTCTCATAAGGACATTATGACTTTGATATGGATTTAATACAGATTGGTACAGTAGAATTGGCTGTACCATGTCCTGGTGATAGTAAAGGGGTACTACTCTCGTGCTATAGTGGAACTGTTTAGGCATTATGGGAAATGTTTGAGAAATTGTGCTTTCTATGCTTTATTTACTCCACATTAATGACATTAGTGCTTTCAACATGACCTTTGCAATAATGTTACAGTGGAATCACTGTGAAAGCCCTATTTTTGCTGGCAGTCAAGTCCTATGATAAACTACTGAGAAACACGACAGGAAAACCATTTTGCACAGTGCTCATCATGATATTTAACTACGTTACTTATTGTGTTGCAGACAATGATGCAAGTAAATTAGTTAAATCAATAAATTTATGTATTTAGATATTTGGTAAAAATGCGTGTCTTCACCTTAAATCTCTTGAATCTCAGCGAAATACCGTAATATCGCGCTTACAGGCTCATTCGTATTTAAAGCGCGGGTGAGTTGACTGTGAATCGCTAAAGAGCGAATCGCTTGACTGGTTCGGGAGACAACCAGTCCACGAATAGTATGTAGTAGGCTATTTCGAACATACCCAAAGTCTCGACCATGTTCTGCTGCTGTGGCCCTAGCCCGACCCCTTCTCTAGCTGTGCCTTCTGCCCCTACCCCAAATCGCTTGCATCTCAGGCCACCGTAGTGATAAATACCAGCTGAATAATGTCAGACCATGCAGTCCTTTCCACGTAAACACTTTCAGCCCTGATAACATTTCCAGAAAAGCAGCGCGATTGCAACTATCGGGAAAAACGAGTTGAGAACTGGAATTTTTAAAGTCTTAATTTGAGTAATAAGTGACGTTGATTCTAGAAACTGTATGTCCGAAGCACCAACTGGAACAGTTTGTTTAAGGAGGTAAATGATGGCTCTCACGAAAGAACAACAGAGTGGGAGTGTAAGAGAACGGGAAAGAGTTTCCAAGTTTACAATGCACAGATGCCGATTTGCTGAATAGTGTCACAACTACAGTGGGCTGTAGGCAAACTGTACTTTACTGTACTTACTTATACATACAAGCATGGTTGACCAAAGTTCTGTACATACTTAATATTAAAATTATCATAAGGTAAAACAGATACAATCATAACAGTAAAAGCTAAATCTAAAAACAACACACGGCAAAATAGTTACTATCGCTGCACCAAATGAACTACTTAGACGCCAGTGAGATGCGTTTTCAGCTTTTATTTTCAGGGTTGAACGGTCTCAATACGAGAAGCCAAATTATTCCAGAGTCGAAGTTGAAGCTGAGGCGCACATGTGCGTTCATTTGTTTGACTTTACGAATATACCTTAAGCGATATGCATGGGTATTTTTCAACACACTAATTATATAAGCATTGTGTACTAAAACTTTGTTTATTTAACACTATTTATGTATTTATTTATTTGACTTACTGGTCCAGCCCTTGCTGTGAGCAAGTTCACCGAAGATTGCGACTCTACCTTTTTCTTACAGGCCAGACCTCGCTATGTGCATGTCTGGAAGCGCACAGCGTCTTTAATAGGAGAAAGATCTTCGGTGTCCCAGACCTCATTAATCTTACCAGCACCTTTGTGACAACAGCTGACTCTGACGATTTTCTACGGACTCTGGCTGTTATGTTCCGACAGCTGCTGTAGCAACATGGTGAACTGCTTTTTTCAAACTTTTGTCTCCAATGATTTCAATTCCAGACCGACAGAAAAGGGAACCCTTTCTCCTGAATCATTTTTGCAATTCAAGCATATAACTGCACATGTTAATTGATTACATAGTAATCAAAGTAATTAAAGAAAATGAATGAAGCCTTCAGACACGGGGAACAATGTTTGCCAAACCCCTGAACACTCGAAGCATGCTGGGAGGGGTACAGATCGTGGCTGGCCACAAAATGACTGCGTTCACCACATCGTTGCCATGGCCAAACCCGTGGTGGTGGTGGTGAAAGCTGGTGACATGTTGCAGAGAGAGAGACTGCGTCTCTGAATATCGTGTTGCTTTTTTACCTATGACTCATCGCTCCAAGTCGGAAGAAAGCTGCCCCAGTCTCAGAGCACTTGCTGCAGGTCGTCTTTAAAGCTGGTTACTGTTTGGTGTCTGTGGAGGGAAAGACTGTTTTGGTGGACGGTTTGAGTGGGTCAGGAAATCTCTCCGTGTTTGCATGAGTATAAAAACACCGAGCAATAGGATGAAGACGAGCACCCAATACCGGGAGATGCACAAACCCACGCTTAAAAAGCCTTTTAAGATAGCAGCAAAGAATGAGGCTTCTGTTATCAAAAAGGTTTGTTTTCCTGGGCAGCAGGATGCGTGTCTTAAAATATCGAAGATGTGGAGCAGGTGTGTGTGGAACTCTTGCAGGCCTAACCGCGGGCTGGTACTTGGAAAGAAGCTAAAGTTTAAAGTAAGTCGCTTTAAACTACCAGTGAAAATGCTATAAAAAGCGTTGATATGCACACACACAGATACAGTATTAATCCTTACAGCCATGTTAGATTATATATGCTGAGGAGCAAGCACGAATATCAAAGCGTGCTATCAAAATACGATTTAAAAGCCCTTCTATCTGATAAGTTAGTAACCCACTGTTATAAAAAACTGTTAGAGAAAAAAATAGCGGCTCTAATAACTGAAACCGCTATTATGCTTGGAAGTCAATAAGCGCTACCTGCGTTCGCCAAGGTTCATAAAAATCAAGCTTAATCCACACTATAAGCAAGGAGGAGGACTGAAGGATTTGAGAGAGAAAAAAACCGCCTACCTGGCGAAAACCGACTGTAAGGGCTACGCGCCTCCTCGATGATGTCATAGCCTGTATAATACCAATGCGTGTCCACACCTTCACTTATTGTACAGCTGATTTGTTACTCACGTACGACTCGTGCTGTTTGGACACGGGTCTTAAGGGCAGTAGTACACTGACTGAACGCGTCACTTTAGACGACGATCGAGCAGTTAAGTTTGTCGCTGAAGGGCTGTGCTCCCAGCCATGTTTGTGTTTTGTAGCCCCGATTATTTGCAGGTTGGAGGTTGGGGGCATACTCCATCACAGTTTAGCCAGTAAAATACAACGTGTTGTGTGTTCTAACAATTCCAGAGCTGCCCCAGTACAATGTATTTAGGCATCCGTGGCACAACTTTGGCGGAATTACTTGCCTATCGACACTTACATACACGCTGATTAATAGGAAAGCTTATGCCGTCTTCCCTCTACCCATACGTTCCAGTTCACATGCAACTTCTGAAAAACTCTCTAATTGATTGAAAAGGCTAATGTGATTTCTTTTAAACTGGAAACAGCACTCAGCAGGAAGGCCGCGTGGCTAGCAGGCTGATATTCACATGCTCCTTTCACGTGCCGTCTGGATGAAGCAAACTTCTCTGGGAGTGTTGAATATCACCAGGATGCATCAGCCCATCTCTATTCAGCCTGATAAAGTAATCAGCAGTTATGGCTGAAACCCAGCTACTGCCAATTTGGTTTTTACTCAACATTTTATCTTTCTAAACTGACATAATACATAATAATGACATAATATTTTCGTTACTAATACTGCAAATATGCAGCAATTCAGTTTTTTTTTTTACTAGTAGTATTGCAAGAAATAGAACACACAAGAGAACCGTAAGAGAAATAATCAGCATTTTATTGCAACTACTCAGGTGGTAAATAAAATCCCACATCCAAAACAGAATGGTCTTAGATTGCACCATCACCTTAATGAGAGACTAAGGCTGTAAAAGACCTTACCAGACACTCAACCTCATTCGTTACCAGGGTCTACTTATTCTGCTGGAAGGCCTATAAGGTTTAAAAGTGGAAAGTACCATACATGTTGGAGTTTGCAGTGGGAACACTCCATTAGACTGGTAGGAGTGACATTAATGAAACCTACAGAGGAAGCAGACACTAAAAAACATGGGTACGGATATGGTAACTTAAAAAGAGAAAACATTCCTCGTGGTGCGCTCCGAGGGACACGGGGCATCGGCAGACGTGCCGAGTTCGGCTCCACGTCACGATACACAGCCAGAAGAGCTGGAGAGGAGCCCAATGTCGGCCAAGGAGTCAGAAGAATCCTCTCAGCCCCTCAGTCTCACACACCCAGAGGAAAGTGTGCCTTTGGTTACATCTGGTTCACACTCTTCCAGTCCTTACGAACAAGATATTCAAGCCAGATAGTGATTGTACAACTGTAGCAATTATGAAATGTTCAAAGTAATAATATTCAAACCAAATAAAGGTATAAGAATTACAATAACAAAAACAATACAGTAAAAGTATAACCCTTCAATACCCAATAACAAGAGAATGGGGGGGGGGTGATCCCATGGTAACAATAAAAATTAAAGGATGGCATGGTATGGTATGGGATGGCTCTGCATGTTTAAAGACAAAAACAACCCACAAAGCATACCAACGTGCAGAAGGGTGTTCAGCAGTGTGCTCAGAAACATACTGCTGCCACCGGCTGCCTCGCTGTAAACTTGAGACTCACATTCTTCAGAGTAACAAAGTCCGAGGACAAACAAAAAAAGTGAACCAAAAACAAACAAACAAACAAAATGCACAAACACCCTGAGGGATATACCGAGAGGCCGAGGTTCTGGGACGCGCGACGTCACAGACGGCTCATCTGAACGTAACAGCAGCTGAGAGGAATCACTGCTAGGGCTTTAATCTTAGACGACTGTACGTGTACATTAGGCGTCTTGATTCAGCTTTGCAGTACACCCTGCATCTCCCATAATCTCAAAACCGTGACTGTGATCTGTAACTGTGTTGACGATATTCAAGTAACAAAACAAAAGATGATATCCTCGTGGTCATGGTTCTATTGTTTACCACCAACGTTTTCGACCTGAAGCGACCAGGCACAGGGAAACGCCCCCTCCCATGGCCCAAGGACACGCCCCCTCACATGGCACATTCAGATTCCCTGCTGTTGGGAAAGATCTGTGCTTCTGCATGTTGCCATTAAAAACACCCTAAAAACCTTCAGAAGGATCATGAGAAGTGATTGTATTCTGATACTGATGATTGTTAGATTGTACAGACTGTACAACAGCACTAGGGGCCAGTAACTAACTTGTCCAGAAAGTTAAACGACAGGTCGACCCCGCCGTGTCTGCTAACCCGACTGGCTCTAGCTGCTGCGTTGAGCTCTGGGTCAGACAAATAAATAGCAGGAAAAAAAACGGACACATGCCATCACCTTCATTTGGGTTTCTTCATTTCTACCTGTGCATTTTCATACTGGACTAGGAATAATGTCTCCACTACTGCCACTGAGAATAGAGTCACAGAATCTGAATCTGCACACAGTAGGGGTGACGGAGATGTTTTGGCGCTGGAGTAGTGAACTGTAACTTTGTTCAGTAATGATCGTTCACTGCTGGTTATGCTAAGAAGGGCAAGACACAGTGAGTGAAAAAGCAAAAGGTGTCTGGAAGGGTGAAGCCGGGCATCGGCACGCCAGGCCACGTCGGAGCAGACGCACACAGAAAGGTAACGGGGTGAGGATGTGGGCGTGTGCTCGGGCGCAGACCAGGCGGTGCCCCGTGTCTTCCACCCTCTGCTACAGGGACAAGAGAAACGAGCAGCAACATTTTCACTGTGCAGTTCAGAAAGTAACAAAGTCAAAAGACTGACGAGACTTAAAAAAGTGGAGACTGTTTACGTTTACGTTCTGGAATTCTTGCGTGTTTGGATGCGTGTGTGCGTGTGCGCGCGCACGTGTGTGTGTGTGTGTTTCTCAGAATGTGAAGAATCTATTCCACTGTGACCGACTTGGCCAGATTCCGTGGACAGTCGACCTGTAATGAGAAACAAAGGAAATCTGATGAATGAACACAGAGGCTGAGAGAGAGAGACCCTCACGGTGTGCGGACTAACAAGGAAAGAAAGAAACAACACAAGGGGGTGTGTGTTAAGGTGCGTGTGTGCGTGTGTGTCCTCACGTCGTATCCTCGGAGCACGGCGAGGTGGAAGGAGAGCAGCTGTAGGGGGATGACACTGAGGATGCCCTGCAGACAGTCCACACAGTGCGGCACCTTTATGGTGCGGCTCGAGTTCTTGATGGTCTCGTAGTCGTCCTTATCACAGATCACTATGGGCCGGCCCTGGCAACACACACACACACACACACACACACACACACGGTCCACCGAGGAAGTACACGGACAGCTACAACATCCTCATCCTCACAGGGCTTTTTCACTGCACAACAGTTCTATGGCGGAGGATCAGTGAGTGATGCAGAGATCCAGTTTGCTTGGGTAAATATTTCTTTCCATATAAAGACATGATGACTGTCCCTTGCTAACGTTACTGGTCTTACCTGCTTGTGTGTGTGTGTGGGCGTACCTGTCTTGCCACCACCTGCTGCAGGGCATTTTGGCACTTGCTGTAAGTGTGGTCTCTCATGATTATCATGATGACAGGCATGAGTTTGTCCACCAGAGCCAACGGGCCGTGCTTCAGCTCTCCAGCCAGGATGCCCTCAGAGTGCATGTATGTGATCTCCTTGATTTTCTACACACACACACACACACACACACACACACACACACACACACACACACACACACACACACACACACACACACACAGTTTCAAGTACAGCTTTGAGTGCATCAGTGCTCGTGGAGGATACCCCCACCTGTCTGTAACTGCAAACCCTGGCATTACACACCCTGACTACAATGACTCCACCCAGACTACAAATCCCATAAAACCTGGAGCGCAACCAGCCGGAGCCCTTGAGCGACAGAGCGTGTGCAGTCTCTCTACTCTACAGTCATCTCTCTACTGTACAGTCTCTCCCCTCTGAACCAAAGAGGGCTGACAGAGAGAGAGCTGACCAAATCACTCAAGGACGTCAGCGTTTCCCGTGTCAGTATTCGTATATGGCTGTGATTTGACTCGGCTGTGCCATGAGTGTGCAGAGGTGAAGCCTCGTTATGAAACACACTGTGCCGTTGAGCACAGTGGGTCGTAAATCGGACTTGCCGTGTGCTCCCATCAGAAGCATCGTCACGGCAGCTCCTGCAATCTGGGGGAGAGGGCAGGAAACACATACAGGAATGAGAAGTGATGATAGACGGGTGGTGGAGTGGCCTCACCAATGCCCCCTCCAGACAGGTAGCGTAGTGGTACCCTCGGCCCATTATGAGGACGCTCTTCTGCTGGTACAGCTCAGTGGCAAGCTTCTGGATCTCCTCATCCAGACTCAACACCTCCTTTATCAGATCTAAAACACAGAAAGAAAGAGTTAGAGAAACTAATCCCACCACAGAGCTGTTCTTTTCTTCAAGGATCCTTGCTCCTTCATTCTGTCATTCAATACTCAGTTCATTCTTTTATTCAGTACTCACTGTCCTGTGTTTATGACTGACTGCATTTTGCTTTGATCACATTTTTTAAAGTAACCTTGAGACCGAAAAAGGTGCCTACAAACATTATTATTATCAGAACTTTGAAACTTTAACAGAAGAGGAAAAATGCCTGAAACAACACACTCTTGAGAAGTATGTACCAAATCTCTTAACTTCAGAGGTATGTACCAAATCATATGAAACATATCAAAAAGGAAAGATAAACAAGGGATCAGAGTTAGGGAGGAAAAAACAGGAAAAGACTAATGTAATTTTATCTCAGTCACAGAGAGAGAGAGAGAGAATGTGAGAGCGATGGACAGCATCAGCAGCTCAGAGCAGGAACAGGGGGAACTGTAGTACTCCACTGCCAGCATACTGCTGACCTAGTTGGCTTTAACACAACTATAAAACTCCAGGGACATGCAGAGAAGGTGGAGGGAAAGAGAGAGAGGGAGGGAGGGAGAGGGAGAGAGGAAGGAAGGGTAAGGGGCTTCCCATCAGAAACTTGAGGTCCAGTGGAGAGTTCCAGCAGTGACGGTCAGAGCTGGATCAACCACTCACTCAGATGCGCGCGCGCGCGCGCACACACACACACACACACACACACACACACACACACACACACACACACTCTCCTGTCTATATAAGCATTTTCAAGGACACTTATTACTGTGACTAAACGCGATGCCTAAACCCAACCTCCAATCACAACAAACATGAGATCTTATCTAGAACTTTTTAACTCACATTAGTATTTTTAAACAAGCACAAAGGAAACATTCCCATGCATGTCTTCACCATCACGCGCACACACACACAATTAAACAAACAGTTAAACGACAGAGACGTCCGGACGCCGGTTGTGATGTGACCTACTCGTTTACTCACTAATGACTGGACATAGACTTCCACACAGGACACCACCCCCACCTCCCATAAACAGGACAGTAGGATTCAGATGATGCTTAGCTCACACGATTAAGAACTACTGTAATGCTCAAGCTATACTACCATTCTGTGGCTGTTAGTTTTGGGCTCACCTGAGAGACTGGTGCTGATGCTGCCAACATGTTAGTTGTACTGGTCCTACTACTACAGGTACACTTCGAACCATAGCACATTGCCTTGCACTGCGGTACCTCTGATGGTAAATAGGTGTACACTGGTTGTTGAAATCAAAACTTCACTGAGAATTCAGAACTACATAATGGATGAAACTAAACAGAACACTGAAGAGTAAGTTGTGTGTGAACTCAGACAGGTACAGAGGGTGCGAGTTTTCACCTGGAAGCACTTTGAGGCCCTGAATGATCTCTCTTCTCCGAGGCTGTACAGAGATTCTGTCATCACACATGAGCAGAGCAAACATGATGAGAGCCACAAACTGGCTGGTGTAGGCCTGTAAAACACACACACACACACACACACACACACACACACACACACACACACTTGACAAAAACTCCAGGCAAAGCCAAAAGCATGCATGTATTACAGGTCAAGGGCCAAGGGCCTTCAGATTCAACAAAGCAAGAGCTTGATACTTTACCTTGGAAAGGAACCCCTTTATCCTATATGCAAGTTCCATATAAAAGACGGACACGTTCCAAAATGTATTTCAGATGATACTGTGTTCAGTTTCAAAATGTTTTCTTTACTTGCAAAATGAGCAGAGTGCGACTGTAACCTCTTACCAGTCTATAACCTTGAACATTCCTAACACTCGCAGGACAGAGACAGGTTCAATTAGAGGTCCATCACATTGTGTAGAACCTTTTTTGGACCTTTTGCAAATGGGTATCGACACAATACAGAAGAACCGATAAATACTGCAGTCTGGCCATTTGATGCGATTATGTCCAGTCACATAAAAAACTTCAGTTTTGAGGGAGTGTGGGGGCTTGCGCCTACGAGACCGTTTTGTGATCCGTATTGCAACAGGCTGCCCTGTGGTACTATAAACAAATGAAACCCCGTGGTCCTAAGGGGAGCGGATGAGGTAAGGTTGCTGGAAGCAGCCTGGTTCGTTACACCCAGATGATGTCACGTCTCCAGTGCGTCACTGACTGCATTCAGAGCATAACTCTGCTCTGACCGACTACAACTGTAAATCTCAAACGTGCAACACGGTTAGCACAACTGTAATCATCCACAGCAAAATATTTACAGCTTTTCGAAATGATCTAGGGGAAGGAACCTAAGGAAGCCTGGGGAGTTTGTCGTCATGTACAGCAGAATTAAAGTTAGTCAAAAGGCAGAAGACCAGGGGCTGAATCCCTTCTGCAGACCTGCGCTGACCACAGAAGAGCCAGGAGCATTGAGTGGCTTCTCTTTGTGCTTCTCCCTCACATAAATGCAAAACGCGCACACACGTACGTGGGTAAGACATGGCAGGCGCAGCAGGGGTGTAGGAGCTGTCCGTCTCTGATGTTAAAGCACCAACGCCTGACCTCCATCTCACTTACCAGCACGTACTTTAAAAATTCTAGACCAATCTGGCAACCTGGAGACAGGGCTGCTCACCAAACAGACTACTTCATCCAGTATGACTTCCAGTAGTCCACAGATTTATTGAAGTGCATCCGTTTTGGTTCTTTGCAGCAAGAATTTTGAGACAAGAAAACGCACAACACAGTGACTGGTTGCAAAGATCCTGCAGTCATCCCCAGATACTCCTGCTTCACTGACCATTTTACAGTGCCAGCTTTCACCACATGAGAATAGGTGCAGCTCTGAAACCAAACAGAGATGGTCTCGATTTGAATTTTAGTTCAAAGTAAACCAACACTTCCATAAGACTGCATCTTTCTGCAGGATCACCGTGGGATTTTAGCTGTAGTTGCTGCCTCTAGATCGAGTTCTCCGTTGGGAAAAACCCAGAAGGGAATCATTACTTCACGGAAGCCGCAAAGCCGAACCACATTTAACAGCTTAATAGCCTTCACAGACTCAATCTGGCAACCCAACCAGGTTGGGGGGGGGGGGGGGGGGAAAGGTAAAACTTAAAAACGGATGAATGGGTTTATACTCTTGCACTGAAGGAGATGAGAAAGGCAGCATCACTCTGTGTGCGATGGGAGCAGTGGTTGAGGGAAGAGATCTAGGGGGAGTCGACTATTCCAGATCCCTCTCTCTCCCTCTCATTCGTCATGTGTACACACACACCCACCCAGTTAATACAGGTCATCAATAAAGAGTCATTGTTGATACCACATATTTGCATTACAATTCACCATCATCACTTGGTAAGTTAGGCAACACTCATTAGACACTACCTTCCATTGTCTCTATTGTTTACGCAATATAACCAACAGCTATAAAATAACTGCTGGAATAATAATGTTTATTATGTAGCTTTAACAGGCCTTCGCATGAGTTGAAATTTTAACATCATAACATCACATTGTAGCAGCTAGGTGGAGCATTATGCTAGGTGGCATATTAAAAAGAACAGAGTTCCCCTAACCCTATGATGATACATCATATTAAAAAGTGCAGATAACGTGTTTACAACAACAATACAACAAACCCACACACCTCTTCATGGCAGCAGCTCAAAATATAAATGACGCTCTGAAAAGGATTCGCTCTGCATTTCAGTCGATACAGTAACTTACACATTTTACAAGAAGCACACACACACGCGCACACACACGGCTACCCTGCAAGGGCACTAGGTGACGCCACGGCTACCCTGCAAGGGCACTAGGTGACGCCACGGCTACCCTGCAAGGGCACTAGGTGACGCCACGGCTACCCTG
>JAOXYF010000016.1:1635841-1664487 GCA_028565775.1 Sternarchorhynchus goeldii
AAGTTCACAAAACTCCCCACTCACTTTCAATGTAACAATTACTGAAGGCACAGTCTGCAAAGAAAGTAATGGAACAAGAAATCATTAATACGGTTGTGGTGTTGGTTTTTTTTTTCTTCCTCCCCCCCAGATTTCTGTTGGCTCACGCTTAACCCAAAAACAGCAAGTGCAAGGATTATGGTGTCTGAGGTAAACAAAAGGGCATCAATACCAGCTCATTCATGTTATGGTTTTCCAGAGTCATCAGACTGTGAGATAATGTGCAGTGAGAGTCTGTCTAAACGTTGTTACTGGGAGGTTGAGAGAGATGGGGATGTTTCAGTAACGCTCTCATATGAAAACATCAGCAGGAACGGGAGTGAAGATAAAGGTTCCTCGTGGAGTCTAAATGTGTCCGGCACATGTTTCTCCTTTAATGATACTCCCCTTGCTCAGTCTTCCAGTGCCTCCAAAATAGGAGTATATCTGGACCACAAGGCAGGAATTCTGGCCTTCTACAGTGTCTCTAACAAAGTGGAGCTCCTCCACAGAATCTATACAACGTTCACTCAGCCCCTCTACCCCAGGTTCAAATTGAAGACAAAGAGTTCTGTTCGAATTTGTGACCTGAGCTGGTGTGAGGTTCCATGTGTCTGGAAAACTAAATATCCCCATCTATTTTCCCAGTCTTCTGATATGAGTGGCATACTTACCGATAATGTACCACTGCTATTTAAACGCAACTTGTAGACACTCCATTTGCTGCAAGTCATGTTCCAATATCCTTCAGGATATTCCCTGATAATCACAATTCCTCTAAACCTCATGCATGTTCCAGCAAATGTAAACCATCTGATTTTGTCTTGATCTTGCATTAAAGGACATTTGCTTTTTGTCAGTAAACTTGTCTGTGCCTCATTGTGTATTTATGCATGTACACATACACAGAGCTGTTGGTGAGGATGTGTGACTGAATGATGAAACGGCCATTATAATAAGGTCTGTTGGTGGGTTGGAGCAAGTGTGCTTTGAAATTATATGCAAAATGAATATCAGTCTCGGTTGGGCCAGTAACAGCGATTGTGATTAACATGTGCAACATGCCTAAAGGCAGAATGTTATGATATTCAACATTGTTCTTGGTGCATAAATCAAATACCTGAGGGGAAAAATATGCCATTTACTTTAATCACTTCTCCATCTTTAAATGTGTTTCAAGATCCCAGAACCTGAGGTCAACTTAATTTCCTGAATGAACTGAATTTATATACATTACATATGTATATCACTCTCACACACACACACACAGACACAGAAATGTCATTCAAGACCAAGAGCTCCACCTTTCCTGCTAATAAATAGATCACCTCTGGAAACTCAAATGACAAAGTCCCCCATAAGAACACACCATTGTCCACATACACACTCCTCAAGCTTTGTTCTCCAGAAGGGCCTCAAAGTCAGGTGAGCACACCACCTTGTGTTTAATGTGTCCAAGCACAGTCATATCCCCTCTTCTGCCCTCCATCCCGACCGACACCAGCTCCTACACAAAGAGAACAACCAGGTATCAGCTATGGAGAACATATTACCAGATAAGGTATCTAGGCTTTAAGCATCCTTAGAACTGAAATGCTCTACTGAAACAGTCTGTATATAACATGCAGTTGTGACCAAATGTTTTGAGACTGGCACACATTTGTTTTCACAAAGTTTGCTGCTTCAGTTTTTATGGTGGCAGCTTTCATTTACTTTAGGTTGTGAAGAGTGAGCAGATAAACTGCAGTCATTCCTTGCCATGAAAATTAATTACTGTATTCCAGCCACTGAATTTCAGCCCTCCCACAAAATAACACGCCAACATAATTTCAGTGGTGATTCCACTCAGGAGAGAGGGTTAATGAGGACAAGACAGCTGGTATCAGCCTGGCATGCTGATTACAACAACAGACTGGTTGCTTTAAAAGATGTCGGCCCCTGCTCCTCATATCTCAAAAATCATCTATCTATCTAAAATCATGTGGTAAATCCTCTAAGAGAGAGTGAACAAACAAAACACAACCTGTAATCAACTCCAAGCACTGATTAGGCAAGAATGGCTCGCCATCAGTCAAAACTTTGCCCAGAAGCTGATATCCAACATGCCAAGGGAACATGCAGAAAGTCTTAAAAAGGTCAATGTAAATATTAAATGGTTGGTTAAACTGGATGTGTTTTGTGAAGAGTTGAATGTTTATAATTGTACTTCAGTATTTCATATAAATAACTGACAAAAGGATGGTAAAAAAAACAAAAAACGGAGGCAGTGAACTTTGTGAAAACCAAAATTTGCATCAGTCTCATAAGTTTAGGCCAGGACTGTACTAAAGAAAATTATGCATGGCCTGCAATACATGATTGATCCATGGGGGGGCAGCTCAAGATCTGGAAATCAGAGTATTCTTGTTTTTTTTCCATTCCAGATACTGTTGATATGCAAGGTTTTGTTTAATAAGCAAGTACAAATTTGCTTTGCTCAACAAGCACCACTAAAATCTCACTGAATGTGTTATAAACTTTTAAAATTACATTTGGGAGATTGTTGGGTTCTCACCCTACTTGTGTACACAGTAGGTGTGCGTGTGTATCTAAGGTATGGTTGGTGTGTATGTTGTGTGTAAGTTGTGTGTATGCAAGTGTGTGCGTGCATGTGAAAGTAGTGTTTGGGGGCATGTCGGACACCTGAAGGAAAGGGCAAGGTGTGCCCAGCGCCACATCCAGCGTCACGTGCCCCAGAACAAGCTGCACTCGGCCCGACCGCCTCAGCAGCATGCGGCCCACCAGCCCCTCCTGCAGGTCTCTCAGGGAACAGCAGCTCTCTTCCTCAGACTCCTCCTGCTGAAGACACACAGTTGAAGTGCTGGTGTTTCGAGACATTTTCACATCATTCAGCTGATTATAGCAACTAATGTAGAAAAATGACCTGCAAACAGTAAATGCATCCAAAACATATGACTGCTATCTAAATACAGCAGCTGCTGCCATAGCTGTCGGTAATAAACTTGGAGCCATGACTGTCACACACACACACACACACACACACACACACACACCTGATCCTCAGTCTTCTGCAGCACGGTCGTCCCGTCCTCCGACTGCACCGTCGTCTTGGTTGGTCTGACATCACTGGTCGGTGGTTGTCCTGGCAGCGAATCAGGAAGCTGCATGAAAAGTAGCTCCTCCTCTTTGCACTGACTCCACAGTTGAAGCAGCTCAGCCAACGAATGAGGCGCAGGAAGGGGCGGTGGCCTGAACATGGGCTCCACCCTCTTTATCTCTGGAGGGTCAGGAGGTTCTTGTTTGACTGAACAAAATAAAACGAATGACAGGTTTGTTAATACAGCTCTGTACTGGCACCTCTTACATGAACACACTTTAAACTGATAACAAGGAAAGTCCACATGGTTGATATCTAATGTAGGAATAATATTACTGAAATGGCTCATTTTCACCATTAATACAAAAACAATGGGGATTAGGGTTAAAATAAATCCAAAATTCATCTCGTTACCCAAACAACTATTTTTACTTCCATCTCTGAATGCCTTTTTGTTATACCTGTAACAGAAGCCTGAGAGTCCTCCATGTTCATTGGTTCTTCTTCTCCAGAGCTCTTTTCTGGTTTGAGGCTGTCCTCCTGAGTGGTTTCTCCAAGGTCCTCTTTAAAAAGCCAGCCTGACACAGCCAGGGGCAGCTGCACGGGGCAACTCCGCGCCTCGCTCCTCAGATGGGGGTCATCCAGAAACTGCAGCACACGCGTGTGCACACACACGCACACAGTTGAACTAACATATGTTCACAGATGAGATGGTTTCCGCTAACCACATGCACAGCCACATTTAACACAGTCTCTTTAGGCTTTTACCTGCACATCATATATTGGAAAGGTTTTAGGTAGTCAATCATTTAAAGGGAATAACCATTTTTATGTACATTGTCTCTCTCCAACTTGCGCAGAATCTCTTTGGTCTCCTCCTCTGTCTCCCTCTTCTCCTTCTTTATGTTAATGATAGGGGAGGGGCCACTGTTGGGCGTGTCCCGGGTGTCATCATACACACCTAGCAAAGCCAAAAAAACAAATAGGTGGAAGATAAAGAAAACCACTGATTTGGTTCTATTGTATTTCATTTGCCTTATTCCTGCTTAATTTCCTGTATTATGCCATTAGGCTTCCTCACCTCTTCTTTTGGCCATCATCTCTGCTGGTCCCTGCTCAAAGATGGAATGGGATTGGATGACCCCTGTATGACCACGCCCCCTGCCACGCCCATCTCGCTGTCTCCCTCGATCCATGTCCTTCTTTTCTCTCCTGGGCCCCTCATCTGCTTTCAGTCTGTGGTCACACAAGGAGACATTTTCAATTGATCCCATTAATATGGTCATAAAGTAAAAATACAATATACTCAAATGACAATTTCATCAACACAACATGCACAATACGTCAAATATATCAAGAAATTGATGCTTTATCAGTTTTTTTTATCACTTACTCTTCTTTACTCTTACGGCCAATGATATTGGGTGTGAATGTTTTCTGTAAAGTAGCACGAGAGAGAGGACAGCTGCTTACTGTTTACATTAACCGTTAGGCTTTTGCCAAATACAAGGCGGTCACTTTGAACGTGCGTGAGCGCGGCTAGCGTACCTTCTTTACTCCTCCTAGAGTGAGGTCTCTGGAGCGCATGGTGGGCAGGCGGCCAGCAGAGAGCGCGGCCGGCAGCCTGCGTCCCAGCACCGCCCCCCGGCCTCCGGCACCTGGCTGCGGGGTGCGCGGGGGTCCAGCGGGGTCACCGGAGCCAGAGCTGGCCATTCTCACACTGCAGCACCGTTTGTCGTTGGCCTGAACAGCCAGACAGTGATATCAGGCTATTAAATTAAACAATGCATTTGCTACGTTTACATAATTCGTAAATAATACAAGGAATTGGTCTGCTATAAAGTTTGTTTAATTTTAGACTTTAAAAAAGATATCAATTACTAAGCTCTCATAACGAAGTGATCATAAAAGTATATAAGTAAATTAACTATGAAAGCGAATTCAAGTATATGTTGCAGATTGTAGCAGCACATATGAACCCCATTTTTAACATTACGTTGTCAAGTACGTTTTCTAAAGTTTGCGATTATTTTAAAGAGATGAAAAACACAAGCGCACCAAACGACCACTTGGGTAACGTGACTGAACTCACGTGCTTTTCGTTATCATGGTAACGTGTACGCCAAGTGGTGCACAACGCATGCGCGTAATATTGGAACTGATTTACTTCTGTGCACGTAGACGGATATTTTCGTTCCGCATATAAACACTTCGGTCTTCATGATCGGAATGATTTAAATGGCGAAATTCTTTGCACACAAACACAGACACTGTCCGCTGACTCGTAAAAACACAAAAACTACGAACAATATGTAGTGGGGATCTTATGTACACAATCACCATGTGCTTTAAGCTTTAAATCCAGAAGAATATAAAGTACAACCCAAGTTCTCGATACTATAAACGTACTAGCAAACGAGCCATTTCAAATGCTAATCCAAATAGCTATTCCTAGCTAGTCGACAGAGCCACGTTGTGGACAGCACCCTAATTTGTAGTTAGTCAGCAGTTCTTTTTATTAACCAAAAACACGCACCCACAGTCTTTACACATATTTCTACATTCTGAAATGTTCGTGTCAGTCAATGACCTTGCACCCGCTAGCTGAAAACAATACTCCAGCTCTTTTCACGGTAACGTCAAGTCTTCACATGGCACACTCATGGTAACTCATGGTTGAACAACCGGTGGCTAAATAACCATCCAGGTTAAGTCAGCTCGGACCCCGGGGGGAAAAACATAACGAGAACGTGAAATATTTACCTCCTTTCTGTCAATTTGACTACAGCACCCAACCTAGCTAAATTACCTGCAAAAATTCAGTACATCCAAAACATTTGGCAGCTATCTAAGCAGCTAGCTACTAGCTACACTAGCAGTCTGTGACGAACTGCCAAGAAATTGTGGGAGGAGCTTTATTAGCAACTCAACCTTTGATCTGTGTGACGACACGCTGGAATAGCGTGTTCTTATATAACGTCAGCAGTGCGCCTGAATACCCTGCGCTGCTCATTAATTACAAGAATCTGTCTGAGGAATACTGTACTATATCATTCTCGATAAAAGTAAGTATGCTGAGGAAAGTATGCACGATTAGGCTAGATGCCAGAAGTGAGACATATTCTAAACCACACTGGAACGGTTTTTCGGTTTGATTCTCTTTTTAAATGAATACATCACAAAATAAATTAATAAATACAATACAAGTAGTAATAAAGAAATACAAGCAACACAGTCCAGCAGAAATATGCATATTAAACACGTGGGGCTTGGGTGGGGGGGTGGTAGGGGGTTCATGAGATATTCGTGCATATGTTGACGTCATGGCTTGTGTTTTGATGGATGGCTGCGCATTAATGACGTTGGTCTATGACTCTACTAGAACAAGAATCGAGGCAGATCATCTCGAGCCTGCTGTGTGGAAGAGGTAACTGCACATTGCAGCACCATCACTCTCAGAGCTGCTGCCATCTCAGAATGCGTGGTGGACAGCCTGAAGATTGTCTCTCTGACTGTTCGACCTTCTGAGACACCCTGGCTGTGTGCCACAATACAGACCCAGAGGGGGGTGAGGGGTGGAGTGGGGGTTGTTTCCTCCCCCAGTCCAGGTGGTGGAGTGTGGACTTGGCGTGTGGGACGAGTCATCCATGGCACAAGACCATATGGGACCATATGGTTCCACAGCCTCAGCTCCTGTTCCTCACTAGGGGACAGACTCTTTTCCTGGGGAAATATTGTGTACCTGAGGAGGATTATGATGTAAATAAAGACCATAGTAAACTTCAGCCAAAAGGCAGGGTAATGATGTCACATCAGGTGTTAGCCCCCCCATAGTAGTAGCTACTTCATTTCTTGTAAAATGGCCACCTTCTTCAGTTATATGTTCCTCAAGAGCCAGTCAATCTCAACCCCTCCCTCCATCCCTTCTCTTTGTGTGCCAACACTGCGGTGAGGGATGAAGTGGTGATACTGTACATTCCTGTGGGACTGATTAAGCTCCTTAATGTGATACATGAAGGGGGCTAATGGAGACATGAGAATGTAATTAGAGATATAGTCCAAGATGGACTTCAGTAGATATTTACAGAGTAAAAGTGATGTCCAAAGATTATTTGATTTTTGTGAGGCTGAATATGTGTTTGTGAGATTTCAAATGTGCTCAAATGTACTGTGGCTTCAGTCAACTTTAAGATGTGACACTAAATGCTGAAAACAGAATTATAAACGGAGAGTAAAGTCACTGTACAATCATCAACATGGTTGTTTTTAAATGGTGATTTAAAACTGAATTGATTGATTTAGTTTATTGCTAATGAATTAACCCAGATCACACTATATGAAGCAGAGCGTGCATAATTATCAGAGAGTATTTATCTGTTACTATGACTGGAATTATGGCTAGATATGGCACATTGTTTACGCAACAATGATTATGCTGGGGTTTTGTGTGTATGAGTGTGATGTGTTTATGAATTTGTGTTTGTGGGTGGGTGCATGTTGTGTTACAAAGTGTATTTAATAACAACTATATTGTTTTTCACTGCTGTTTATTTCTTGTCAGGCATGAATTTGCTACTCAGCGGTCTTACACACACACACACACACACACACGTGCACTCGTGATGGGGTTGGAGTCAGAGAGTGGGAGGGACTAAAAGTGTGACAGGGCAGAGAGTGGGAGAGATGTGTAAGAGAGAGAATGAGAGGAGACTGAGTGAGAGAGAGAGAGTGAGAGGAGATCGAGGTAGAGAGAGAGAGAGAGAGAGAGAGAGAGAGAGAGAGAGAGAGAGAGGAGATGGAGTTAAAGAGAGAGAGAGAGAGGAGATGGAGTTAAAGAGATATTGTGAGTAGATAGAGTGAGAAAAAGATGAGAGAATAAGAGAGAGAGGAGATGGAGTTAGAGAGAGAATATGAGGAGAGAGAGTGATAAAAAGAGATGAGATAGAATAAGAGAGAGAGAATGAGAGAGATCAAGAAAGAGATGGAGAGAAATAAAGAGAGACTATGGGGGGGCTGAGGGAGAGAAAGGAGGGAGGGAGAGGGAGAGAGAGAGAGAGAGAGAAAGAGAGAGGGAGAGGGAGAGAGAGAGAGAGGGAGAGCTCTTTCTCCAGTCAGGTGTTCTTTGGGCTTCCTCTACTCCTGATCAGAAGCACTTAGCAACAGACAGCATCACTAGAGCTCTCTGTTTTCACTCTTGCTCTCTCACTCTCTCACGCTTTCCCAGGACAACATCTTCTCTGCTGTTCACAGCCACCGCGCACACAGAGGTAGGTCTGCATCATTGTCTACTCCTGTTTGTTCAGTTATCCGTGTGTAGGCTAGGTTACGTACGCACGCTGCATATCCTGCTTAAAACAATCACAGCAGAACAAAATGGTTTAATTTTTCTCTGCTGGTGGATTAATGTTATGTAATATTTTTTCTTTGACAACATCACTGTGCAACATCACATCGGAAACTCCAGCATCTGTCGTGAGGTGATTTGAACCCTCAATAAAGAAGACAAATCACTGTGGTTGTGAGGGTTCGTCTTCACTGATATTTTACAGCTTGCTTTCTCTTTTCATCAGCGTGAAGTGCGTGTGTGTGGAAGCCCTGCTCTGTGTTTTTCCTGAGTGTGGAGAGGGACTGTATTTTCCTGCCCCTCTGCCAGACTGAGCGCGCTCAGACATTTGATTCCCCACAACTGTTTTCTCTGCTTCCGTTTCACATAGTGATCATTTCCAGTGATGTTATCTTATTGTTTGTCTTGTTCGCACTCTGCCACACAGACTGCATTGCAGTTAAGACCTTCCCATCAAGAGAGAAATCTGAACCGTGACAACATAATTTCATCCATTAACTCCCATCTCTCTCTACCTCTCTGGTTCACTCACTCTGTCTCTCTCTGCCTCTGTCTCTCTCTCTTTCAGTGTATCTCTCTCACCCTGTCTCTGTCCCTTATGGTCAGAGCCTCAAGCTTTTGCAGACACTTCATTCACATTAAATTGCTCCTAATTAATTAGTCATGCAGATTAGCTCCACCCTCATGCAGATTAGCCCCACCCTTGTGCGGATTAGCTCCACCCACAAGGAGTCATGACATCTACAGCACTTCTCCTGTCATGATAAAGGGGTTTCGAAATAAGAACACGCTGAACAGATCAGATCTGCTGATCACTAGAGGATCTGCCGACCTTTATGATGTGATTACATGAATTTGGGTTGTGAGTCACAGACACATGACTCATTATAAGACACATAATTAAGTTAATGAGCTCCACATAAGTCAGACTGATGTGGTGTATATTGACTGCTTATACACTCTCACTATAACCACATTACGGACACTTTAAAAGGCTATTTCTTCAAAATACTTTTGTGTTTTCCATTACATGATGCCAAGGGTGATATGTATGCAATGGTAAGAAAGTGGAGCAGGTGTGTGTGTGTGTGTGTGTGTGTGTGTGTTCTTGTGGGTTCTTCTTTGATCTTTGTCCTTTGAGGATCTCCCTGCCCTACATTAGCTGTGAATGAGAGGCAGAGGGGCGAGGCAGGATGCGTCTCCATGATACGTTGCCATAGCATTGCCCTAGTGTCACCAGTACAGCACCATGAGTGCTCCCTGCTCATAGACTCTAATGAGCTTCAAAATAATACTGAACAGATGTGTCATACACATGCCAATATTAATCGTCTGTGTAGGGACACGTGACAGGCCTGTGGTAAAATAGGTCTTCTGTGGTCCTCTGAGATGTATATAAACAAGACAAATGCCCACACACAAACGTACACGCACTCCACCACAGCTGCTCCTCGTAAGAGAGCTCCCAATCTGCTCATGCTCCCTGGGATGCTCAGTGAACTAATCCCACGGTTGGCATTTTCAGTTCATTTGCATGTCGGGCTTGTTGTACACTGTTTAATGTAACAAAAGAGTCCTGAAGCTTGGCAGATCAGCACCGTGGAAGATGTTCAGGCACCAGGAGACATGGCAGAGACACTGAGAGCACAAGACACACGCCGCTTCCACGGAACGCTGGATTCCCAGAGCTAAACAATATATATAGAGAGAAGGACCAACCAGAGAAACAGATAAGGAGGGGGAGGGGGGAGGGGAGTGACCCTGTAAATCACCACTGTGACAGTATGTCTCTGTCTAATGGCTGTTATAATGGTTTTTGTGCAAGCACAGTCCTGGGATCAGTGGTCTCAGGGGCTGGGGGATGACAGGTAATGAAACGCACCCTGCCCAGGCTCACCCGTATCGCTGCTGCTACAAGCCTCTCGTTAATCATCTTCCTCAAGACAGGGCCGGCGGCCTGGAACAACGGCGCCTGCGGTGGAGCAGGACTCAGGGTTGACTGGATGTGTGGAGGCACCATCAGAAACAGCCTGTGTGCTGCTGTCAGGCCGTCTGCTTCTTTGAGTCCCTCCACTTGGGTGTAGGGTGGTGATGGAGACAGAAAAAGCATGCATCAGTTCTTTTTTTTGGTGGGATTCTTGTGTCCACAAAGCAGTTTCATTTACATGGGATGAATGTTTAGAGTTTCTACGGACAGACTAATAAAATGTGTTTGTTATGCTGAAGAAATTAAATACAAATAATATGTTTGGAGCTGTTTATTCCTTTGCTGTCGATTTTCACAATCTACAGAAAAAGAAAGCAGAGGTGAGAGTGTGACAGGGCAGAGTGGGAAAGAGGGAGTCAGTGAAGCAGAGAGAGAGAGAGAGAGAGAGAGAGAGAGAGAGAGAGAGAGAGAGAGAGAGAGAGAGAGAGAGAGAGAGAGAGAGAGTGCTGCTTCTTGATAGGTCACCTGTCCATAGGTTGATTGAATTTTGTTCAAGGCTGGATTGCTTTTTCATGACCCTCCTATCATTTTTTACCCCCTTCATATTTCTCTCCATCTCTCTCTCCTTTTCTCTCTCCATCTCTCTCTCCTTTTCTCTCTCCTTTTCTCTCTCCTTTTCTCTCTCCTTCTCTCTCTAGGCGGCGATGGCTGAGTTGGACCTCCTCTCTGCACCCCACAACATCCAGATCATCGAGGTGACCTGTGACTCTTTCCGCCTCACCTGGGAGATGAGTTCGGAGGACCAGGCCCGCGTGACGCACTACTTCATCGACTTGAGCCGTAAAGAGGGAGGAGAGCAGAAGCATTTCAAGCACAGAGTGAGTGACTGATAGCCCCGCCCCCCTACCCACCATGCCTCATGGGAGTGATGAATGTACTTCACACAGCTTCAGTCAGACAGAATGATGGAATCTGTTCTATGTAATCCTACATCAAAAACATAAATAATATTTTCTGTTCAAACCTTTAATTTTTTCCATTGTTGTTGTTCTTTCCCCCCGTTTGTTATTATATTGTTATTTTATATTTTGCCTCTACTGCGTATTATTGATGTAATAATTATTGATCAATATTATTGATGTAATCATTGATATTTGCTTTTCAGTTGTGTGTACTGTGGATTGAGTTATTGGATTTATGTTTTAGATTTATAGTGATAAACAAACTTAATAGATTTTTTCCTGTTATGCTAATAAAGCACATTTGAATTTGAAATTTGACTGAGAGAGAGAAAGTGTGAACAGCAGCTGTGATGTACTCAGTGACTTCAAATAATCCAAAAAAAAAGGAAACCAAACGGGGAAAAGGGAATCTAAAGTGAACTACTCAGAACCATTCAGTGAAGACCAATCACCTGCCTGAGCCACTGAGTAGAGCAGTCCCCCCTCCTGCCTCAGCCACTGAGTAGAGCGGTCCCCCCTCCTGCCTCAGCCACTGAGTAGAGCGGTCCCGCCTCCTGCCTAAGCCACTGAGTAGAGCGGTCCCGCCTCCTGCCTCAGCCACTGAGTAGAGCGGTCCCGCCTCCTGCCTCAGCCACTGAGTAGAGCGGTCCCGCCTCCTGCCTGAGCCACTGAGTAGAGCGGTCCCGACTCCTGCCTCAGCCACTGAGTTAACCACATAGCATAGCTTATGAACAGAGCCACATAAAACAGTTTATAAACAGAAATTCTAATGCTTTTTTAATCCACTACATTTAAACATATATATAAATATTGCGTGTGTTCCTTCAGACAACCATGACTGTAAAAAGAAACACAGCAAACAAGGAAAACTCATCTCCAGTTCCCTGCTGAGCAGAACCTCCCCCTGCACGGTTGACCCAGTCACATCCCTTCAGGGCAGCGTTCGGTTCCACAGTTCTACCATGAAAATGCACCACAGTACAACACACATTGGTGTCGTCATGTAAGGTTTCCGGAAGATGACAGACCTTTCATTGCTTTGGCCGTATGCACATTCCCTGGACTCTGCTGGGCACATTTGGGATGAACTGAGTTATTCGTGACAAGACTGTGCAGCCAACTCAACTGTACCACCCTGTAATCTCAGCATGGCACAACATGCCTGCATAATGCATTCAGCTTCTTGTAAAATCCATGCCCTGGGCAAACCCATGCTGTTCTGCAGGCCAAAAAACAGGCAACACTCGATTAGACAGATGCATCTAATACACTTGCAGGTCACATTATATTTGAGCTGTTAACAATTTATTCCATTACATTTACTACACAGCACTTCATGAATGGTGTGTTGTTATGGATACAATGTCAAACACCAACCACTGAACACATGACATAAAGGGTGAACCTTTTCTACAGCATGTGAGAGGTTTCAGCTTAAAGCTGTTTAGGGGAACCTGTGCATGACAGTTATATTCACATCAACTCCCAGCCAGTCCATCTGCAGCATATACTGTCATTAAACCTTCCATTTTAGGGCTGAGAAAAAAGCAGATGAAAGGAGAGTTTATTTACGAGGTTCTCACCCCAACGTCATCTCGTCCCATGTCATCACACCCCATGTCATCTCGTCCCATGTCATCACGTCCCATGTCATCTCGCCCCGTCATCTCGCCCCGTCATCTCGTCCCACGTCATCTCGTCCCATGTCATCACGCCCCATGTCATCTCGCCCCCATGTCATCACGCCCCATGTCATCTTGCCCCATGTCATCTCGCACCCATGTCATCTCGTCCCATGTCATCTTGTCCCATGTCATCTCGCCCCACTAGGATGTGCCCACCAAGCTGGTGGCCAAGGCTGTGCCTCTGCCCATGACGGTGAGAGGCCACTGGTTCCTGAGGCCCCGCACTGAGTACTGCGTTGCCGTGCAGACGGCCATCCGACAGCCGGATGGAGACTATCGGGTGTCAGACTGGAGCCAGGCCGTGGAGTTCTGTACTGGGGGTAAGTGGAGATGACATCCAATCGCTGAGCCAATCCCCGATCCGATCCGATCCCCAATCATTCAGGGAAGTGGAATTACATGGAAAATTATACTACAGCTATTTTTGCCTGCTCTGGTTGGGTCTCAGATGACAATTGAAGGCTGTAAGAACTGGTCCTTGTATTCCTCCTTGGATAAGGTCTGAGCATGAGTGATACAGGTAAGAGACAAGAGGTGTGTGACTGCTGGCTGACTGCATGGTTCTGTTCTGTAGATTATGCCATGGACCTTCTACAGCAGCTCTTGGATAAAGCCCAGGGGGCCGCCGGCAGGATGCTCCCGTTCTCTGTCTTCTACCGCAACCAGCACCACGAGTACTTCCACTATGTGAGGTCTGTGACAACTCAGGACTGCTCACAACAACTCACCACTACTCACGACAACTCAGGACTGCTCACAACTACTCAACACTACTCATAACAACTCACCACTACTCACGACAACTCAGGACTGCTCACAACTACTCACAACTACTCATAACAACTCACCACTACTCACAACAACTCAGGACTGCTCACAACTACGCACAACTACTCATAACAACTCACCACTACTCACGACAACTCAGGACAGCTCACAGCTACTCACGAGAACTCACCACTACTCACGACAACTCAGGACTGCTCACAGCTACTCACAACTACTCACAAGAACTCACCAATGCTCATGACAATTCACGACTGCTCACAACTACTGCTGTCGCTCTCCCTATGCCTGTTTGTCTGTGGCCCCACTTCTGTGTTTGATGTGTTTGTAGAAGGATATTAATTTTAAAGCTGCGGTAGGATTTTATTAAGAACACTAAGGTTAAACCATGTTTACACTGATTGCAATCACTTAAATACATGCTTTAAGAAATCATAACAAAATAAAAATTTGTTGTGACTGTCCTGGACTTTGTAATGAGCTACAACTGCTAAAACATTCAAATAGAGGTAAGCTACTATATCCAGTCAGGAAACATACTTACTTATAAATAAACTTTATATATAGGGTAGGCCAGGGGAGGAGCTAATGGAGGGGCCTAAGGAAGAGGCTTCGGACGGACGTTTGGATAGACGGCATGGGGCTGAATGGATATAGTGGGTGTGGCTTCTGTGGCTTTTGAAGTCGTTGGAAAGTTAGCAAGATCTGGGAACATCACTTACAGCACTTAAAGCTTAAAGAACTTCTCTCTGTTTCTCACTTTCTCTCTCCTTTTCCTGCCTGTCTACAGAACACAATGCAAAGGTGTAATGCTCCCATCTCTCAAAGACAAAAGTGGCAGCCACGGTTCCCCCATTAACGGCAAGTTATGTGGAGTTTTCCTCAGCTGCAACACTGAGTTCGACACGGGTCTCCCTCCCAACGACTCCCCCTATGGCCCTCTGCGCTTCCAGATCTCCGCTGGCCACCTCCTCAACCCCAACACCCATCTCTACTTTGCCGACTTCTACTGCATGTACACCGCCTATCACTATGTAGTGCTTGTGCTGGCCCCTGCTGGATCAGAGGGGGATCGCTTCTGCAGTGGCCGCCTTCCACTGCTGGACCTCACAGCCAATCATTTTCTGACTTACATCCCAGGGGAGGAGCCAAAGTTCTGTCATGCCAGTGATGTGATATTAGAGATTCTGTACACAGAGCCCCTGGCTCTGGACCTGGGCAAACTGGTGCAGATCAGTGGGCATCAACAGCTCATGAGCCTCTCCACTGCTAACGCCAAGAAAGACCCCAGCTGCAAGGTGTGCAACATCAGTGTTGGACGCTGAGCAGAGGATGCTGGGAAAATTAATCTGGACTCCAACAGAATGCCTTGCGGAATAATGTGAATTATAGAAAAATGTCACCATCAATCTCTATTGCAATTCACGTCTTATAGAAATGAAAGGAACAAAAAATTGTGTGAACACCTTAAAATAATTAACAGAGACAGAATCTGCCAGGTGTTAAAAAACAGTAAAGCATTCTAACTGAATCCTAAAGGTTATGTTATGTTTATTTAACACAGGCATGATAATTAAGACAAATAAATGTAACATTGATAAGCACATGACACAGCATTAATTTGGATATAAAAGTATGTCATATATATTTAACATTGCCAAATATATTTAACATGTCTGATCAAAAATCTATCCTGTGTGACTGGTGTTTTTAGTTACTGAAATGCGTACATGTTACCTTTCAGGCTGTGAGTACTGCTGCCTTAAAGGCAAGTGGTCAAAAGGGTTAATCCACTCTAAAGTATTTATTTTTAATAACACACAGTAAGTTGGTTTTCAGAACCCACATTTATTTTTTGATTTACCACAATCCATATAACCCTCATAGCTCTGCTGTATGCCATGTGTCCTGGAGAGCACCGCGTATAAAAGTGACAAGTAAAATTTAAACTGAAATAATTCGGCCTGTGATGCTGTTGGCAGACAAGATGTGATGAAATGCGGACACCACAGTGAACTTCCTGCTCTTTATGACACTGTGTAATTGAAGCATTTCTATGCTTCTTCGACACTGACGTGTGATGATGCTTCATGACTATTTCATCACATCCTGTGTGTGTTGTGACAGCCATTAAAAAGAATGCAGCGTCAGTCAGCACTACTGTAATAATTTAATAAAAAGTCTAGATTTATAGGTGAGACAAAGAATATTAAAATGCAGGTGAGCTTCTGTACACATCACTACATCACTTTGGACCACTATATGAAATACAATCTGTTATGAGGCCTATTTCACATTATTTTATCAAGATCAACTTAATACAAGTATGATATGACAAGTATAAGTCAAATGTAAAACCAATTAGGAGTCACACTCTCTCTCACTCTCTCCTTCAAACTCACTGGTAGTAGTATTTCCCTCAGTCTGGCATACAGCAAAGTTTACAACCTCTCTCTTGTAATCCAGGATGTCAAGTGAAGCTGATTTCTTTTGTATTTGCCCGATGGGACCCATTTCCCTTAATTCTTCCCTCATTATGTAAGACAGGAGATTGACTCAGATAAGAAGCCCCAGGTCAAGTGTTGACCTGTATCCACCCCAGTACAGTGTCACTCATAAAAAAACAGATGCCAGCTTGAATCCAGTTTGTAAAATCCCCTAAACCACTGAGGCCACTGCAAAACGCATAACCACAAATATAAAAACAATGCACCTTTACAGTAGTATTCACGTCTTTCTGTGCAGATCAAATGTAAAACACAACCCGTAGTGCAAAACAATCCATTTATGCCACACAAAGCATTACAGCGCGTGGTTTGGCTAGCATATTTTACGCGGCTGGAGTTTCAGACTTACAAATGAATGCTATAATTTTTGCCGTAGTTATTGTCCCACATTGTATTGTCGTATCCCCCGGGCAAATACGACACGCAAAATTCAATCTGCTCCCGCGGATCCACGGTTCCTGGGACTGCGATGTCAAACGCAAAGACGTCAGTGTCCGGTTCACCAAAGCGCTGATTCAAGTAACTGCATGGCACATCTCTGTAACTGAGCCACGAATCGAAGGTAACGCGAACATGCACCGTTTTCTCGTAGCTAATGTTCATGACGCGCACCGTGCCGCAGATGGAGCGCTCCGTGACGCAGCAGCTCTCCAGAAGCACCCCGTTTTCTTGCAGACGACAGCGGAAAGTCTGGAAATCCGCGCACGGCTGGGTAAATCCCAATCGCATTTTCGGGCGCTGCGCGCTACCCTCTGTCACCAAGTTCAGTCTTTGTGGATTTGGTAATTCTAACGGCTCCACGTGGGCCTTCTCTTCCCTCTTACAGAACACGCGCACGGAGGTAAGCGAGAGCCCTTTCGAGTCGGCAAATACGACTCGTTTCACATCGCCACTTCGTCGGGTAACAGCTTTTGCCGGTATGTGGTTTGTGGACAGAGCGTGTTTGTTCAAGAATGCGCGGTGGTGGATGCAGGGGCGCAGGGGGGTTGGAGAAGGCAGCGCGAGCAAGCGGCTGCGCGGCGGGGAACTCCTGTGAAGTCCAAAAGCCATGTCCACTGGTATGGACAGTACACTGTAGGATAAGAAGCAAGCGAAGTCACATTTATGTTCAAAGGGCTATTCATTCATAAGGTGCAAAATGACTGTGAAAACCCTTTTCACTTACCTTGTACAGGACATTTAGGTTTAATAATTTGTGGTGAAGGGGTTACTTCTTAAACCGAAGAGCTGAAGTTAAAAACAGGATTTATTCAAATAAAAGTATTTTAAAATAATCATTTTAGACATTACTGTGTAATTATTTTTGCTTTTCTAAAGAAGATAATAATTAAAGTAATTAGAAGATGAAGACGAAGACGAACAAATAGAAGTAAATGAAGAAGAAGAAGTAGAAGAATGAGAAGATCTTAATCTACAACTTACTGTCGCTTCACTTTTAGATGGTTTAAATGAGGTCTTCAGTACAGCGAAAGTCAAAACTCCTGTGCATGTTGGTGTGAGTAACTAGAGTAAGTGTATGTTTGTTGGTGTGAGTAACTAGAGTAAGTGTATGTTTGTTGGTGTGAGTAACTAGAGTAAGTGTATTCTTGGCAGTGCACCAGATGGAGTTGAGTAAGGAGTCGACTACTGTGTTTCCGTGTCTCGTCACACGCTAACAGCCTGTTCTATCAGGAAGTTTCTGCCCACCCAACTTGTTGACTGTACTGTTGTCATAGACCTTCATAATTCAACACTGAAAAAGTTGTGCTCACAACGTAGTAACTTCCACACAGTAGTGTGGATTTCATTTCAACTTTTGGGGGCCACATTGCTCTACATCACCCCACATAAGACACAAGGCATTTTATCCCCTCAGAACTTCCCCACACACCTCACACCCCCAACAGATGTCTGCATGTACATCAGTTTGACTTGTGCTTTTGTTGAAAAGAAAGGATAACCGTGTGAAATTCTCTCCTTGAAACTATATCAGAGTAGTTAGTTGTGTATTATTAGAATTATAGAACATATGTGGAATCACCTGGGCAATTCAAAAGAAGTGTGCATTTGTGTTTTGCGTGTGTGTTGCTTGCTATTTAATTAAGCAGCAGTGATTTTGTGTGATTGTGTTTTGTGAGTTTTTTCGGTGTCAGGTCAGACGCGACGCCTGGCTATGTGACATGGAGATGTTCACCCTGCCACTGTTCAACTGTAGTACACAGTACAAACAGGCTCTCTGGATATGTCTTCACTGATTTGTGAGGTGGTGACCATAGATTGCAGGTGTTGATAATGCAAAACCTAAACAATGCATGGCTCCACTTCAACTTCCAGAAAGTATAGCCATTTAGGTGAGATGCTGATTTCTTTTCCCCTTGGACCATAGGTATGTAATCAGTTGAATAAACTTGTCTACTATTAATGCCTGTGTGGTGTGTGGTTTATGGGCTTCTTCAGTCATTCCTTACACATGACTGTTGCAACAGGTAGATGGAGCACAGGGGAGACATGAGTGTCTGCTGTTGTGCACGTAGCATTTACCGTTGGTAGAGGAAGCTCAGGTCAAACACAACCTGACAAAGCAGAATTATAAATTATATCTAAAAAGCGTTTAGATATAATTTATATTACATTAATCCCAACGCTGATCTTATGCTGATCATTTACACATAAATACACACTCAGAGTGGAGATGGAACTCAGGTGTTCATGTCGTTCTTCAGTAAAAACATTAGATTCTGATTCCCTCGTTTCCTCTTTGTGAAACACACACACACACACAAGTTCTGATGTGCACATCCACCTGCCGGAATCCTGCGATTAGAAGTTCAACATTCTGCATGCTGGCTGTCACCAGTTCTCACCCACCAAACGCTGAATGCTGTGACTGCATTGGTCTGCACATTCATCCTCCTTCATCAACATCAGTCATCAAAAAACAAGTCATGTACACACAATGGTTATGAGAGCATTATCCCAGAGAAGCCATGCCTGTTTGTCTACGTGTACCTCCATGGCACTGGTAGATGTGCTAGTGAACACATCTCACATTTCTTGGTAAAGTGCTGCTGCTCAACTTCCTGTGTTACTGGCAGAGAGGTAGAAAGTGCAAGAAAGCCACATCAGGAGGAGGGACATTGTCTCAGAGGGCAAAAGTTTGATTTTCCCCCTAGAAACCTTCACCTTTTAAACTTGCATTTGACCGTTTTACCTCTACGTTCTATGAAAAATGAATAAAAAAAACTTATACAAAAGAGGAAAAACAAATAATTGACTGACCTTTACTGGTAGATTTGTGATTATGTAATTAGTGGATTTTATATCCCCAGATATTCTGTAGCAATAACCTAAACAACTGGTCTAGATGAAGACCATCTTGTTCCCATTCACTCATCAGATGCAGCATTTGCTGGTGAGAAACTGGCTTTTGTAGATGCCTAAAAATAACCATTTGTGAACATAAACTCAGACTCAGAATTTTGAGGTAATATCCTTTAGATACAATATGTATGTTACACATGTGCATAAGGGGGATTGAATTTTAAAACTTTAAACATTTTACAGGAAACTTTCTCAGTTGAAATCAACTTAGGAATGTTGGCAACTTGACTCACCTGAAATGATCCATGACTGCTCTGTGCAGTTTGGACAGGACACAGACGACTCATCAAACACCTCATCACACTCCTGATATTAAAAATTCTTAAGGCACAAGTACAACATTTTGAATACTACAGGACATATCATATTTAACTATACGACACTGAGAAGCAGTTAAATGTTCATGGTTACTTATACTCCATCTAAGAATAAAAATGTTTTTTGAGTCTGAGGAAGATAAACTTAGCCAGTTTATTGCCTGATGAATGTATGTTCACATAAAATAGGTGGTTTGTGTAGAAGCCCGATTATGCAGCACCAGGGAGTCAAAACTGCCAAGAGCAATCAGATTCCATACACTTGCTTCTTCAATACCTGTAAACATGTTGCTTATTTTAGTAAAGTTGCTTTCATGTCAGTGATTTGGCAAAGACCTTGCTAAAAACCCAGTAAATGTATTGCATTCCTGCTGCCAGAAAGCACAGGATTGAGCAATGCCTGTCGAACTCTGCACGGGGAAACACTCAGAGCAGCCATGCTGGTGGACTGTGCATGCAACAGCTTGTTGACATCATGGAGCCCAAACCTGGAAACATCTGAAGATTCTTACAAATAAAGGACAGACCACTTAAAGTTTAATAATAATGAGCAAAAAGTTTAATATAGTACTTTTTTTACAGAAAGAGTCCAGTCACAGAAACGTGTAAGTTTTATTGTTGTAGGAGTTTCCTGGAGGCTTAACGGTATGCTGAATTTCTCATCAGTTCATAAACATGAATCAACATTTATTTTGTCAGCTCTTCTTTTTTAAAGTTATCACTTTATTTTAACCAGGACCAAGGACTGTACTGAAGGTGATGTTCAAAACCCACAATGAACAGGCAAAGTCATTTCTAATTCAGACTGACCAACACTATCATGTGACAACAACAAAAACCCTAAAACTGATGACTGCCAAAATTAGCCTTGTTCGGCATCTTATCCGGGTTGGGGGGGAGGAATGTTTTCCTAGAAGACACCCATCTGTCATGGACTCTGAAGCCCCCATGTACAGTGGTCTGCCATTCCATACATTTGAAAGAAAAATGGGAATAAAAACCCACAGCGCTGTACCTCTTTACAAAAGCAAAGTATCTGCAGTATATAGTGGAATATTTGCTGTAAAGGAGTTAGACGAGTGAATGAAATCAGGCTACTGTGCATCATTAATGCAAATGCCGAATTGAGTGTTACAGGACAGGACGTGCGTGTAGTTCAGAGCCGGGGTACAGGACAGGACGTGTGTGTAGTTCAGAGCCGGGGTACAGAACAGGACGTGTGTGTAGTTCAGAGCCGGGGTACAGGACAGGACGCGCGTGTGTGTGTGTGTGTGTAGTTCAGAGCCGGGGTACAGCTCCCTGATCCTACAAACCAGCAGTGCACCGCTATACTACAAAACTAGGTACATGGAGCGACTGTCATACATACACTTCAATCACTCGATCAACTCTAGTGCACTGTAGCCTTCACTCAGGGCATCGTTTCTTAACGACAGCGTGGATTCAAAATAGATTCATTATAGTCATTCCCACTATAAAAAACGAAGGAGACCTCGCTCACGTCTTGCCGTCAGGTGGCAGAGGAGCTGTGTGCAAGTTACTGAGTTGGTAATACTTGGTTAAGTGGTTGTTTAACTACATAAGTGGAACACAGACCACTTGCTATTATTTCAGGGTATGTCCTTGTTCACAAAGATATACTCATCTTCACTAGTTAAAGGCTAGAATGCCCCGTTTCCATGACAACGGCATTAGTGAACATGAAACAGGCATTAGGAGCCGTTGTTGAAGCCTGGACTGCAGGGCAGTGCTGGTAGTTTATCCACCAATGTGTCGGCCTGCAGACTCTGAGAGGCAGGGATGGAAGATCTCTTCATCGTCATCATCATCAGCTTTGAAGACTGTCCATTTTGCTCCCAGCAGTTGTGCCCAACTAGATAAGCTGCACTACTCCACTGGCCACTAGAGGCGCAATGGTGCGGTATCGCATCAAGTGCTGGGAGCCCTCTTCCAGATCTACTACATACTCCCTGAAAGAGAGAGCGATCTTATAGATGTCTTCAAGTGAAACTAAACTAAATACACAGAAAAACAACACATGAAAACAAACAAAGAAATCAAATTTCATCCTGTCTCAGTCCTGCGAGTCCTTCACACAAACTACACAGCCATGAAGCAGTCATGAGGAAGCCACAGGTGTACAGATAAAAGCGTCTGAGGAGAGGATGGCCAAGAGAACGGAGTAGGTGGCAGGCGCCGCAGGGGGAGGCAGGAGAGCGCTAATTCAAACTGAATCAACCTACCTCTGTTCATCAGTCTCGGGCTCCACCAGTATGTTCTCTTGCCTCTCCTTCACTCGCAGAAAAACAAAGGAATCCAGACAGGGCTCTGGAACTACAAACACACACAGCTAGATCACAGCTCTAGAGCTGATGGGAAGAAAAACAAAAGCCCCACTTTCACACAGGGTGGGTTTTTTTTTTTTTAAGTTACATAACATCATTGGCGTTAATAACAGTGGTTTCTTATAAAGAACTAAACTGAGCCAGAGACCTAAAGCAGACCTGATCTCATGAACTCACCAGCTTTCAGCATGTCAATACCCTGCAGGTTCGGAGGCATGTGCCTCAGTGCCACAGCTTTCAGGTAGACCTCCGTATTAGCCAGATACCTGGGAACAGAGCACAGGCTGCCTAGCGGGTTCTCGCTGTCGGGAAGGACTCGCCTCCTACGGCTCTGTGCAGCCAGTGGGGGTCCCCTGCTTGCAGTGCACAGACAAGCCACTCACTCTTTAGCGAAGGCAAACTCCTCAGGGGAGAGGAACGAGGGATCTCCGTCAGCTCGAGACTTCTCCTTCTCCAGGATGTGAGGAAAAAACTTCTCAATCTGGAGGAAGGAAACGAGACAGGCATTCACCAGTAAACAATAGGCTAATGCTGTGGTTCACTGGACTGGGCATCATGGGACCATCCACATAGCGTCAGAGTTCTGTGGTGCTCTTTAACACCGAAAGCTTCAACACTGTGCCATATCACGAACAGATCTGCCCTCTCAATCAGGTGAACTCAGGACTAAGAGAGAGCCGTGATTCCATTACCTTCTGCACACGAGAGCGGAGGTAGCTGCTCAGGACGTAGCGGACGCGGCCAATCTCCATCTGGTGGACGCTGGCCTTCAGGTCCCCTTTCCTGACACGCTGTAGGTTCTCCTCCTGAAGCACACGGACATGAGATACACAGACACGCTGCGGGTTCTCCTCCTCCTCTTCTCCACTACTGCAAGCAACATCTGCTCAGTACTGAGGGATGTAGGACCTCATCTCACTAGCAAAAGCAACAAAAGCATCCTTCTTCCCAACCGCACCCCTAACACATTTTAAATGCGCATCTGTCGTGTTAAGTGTATACCTTCCACAATAACAGTTTTTTTCCCTTCACACATATTTTCAGGTTAACGTGTGACAATCAGTAGCACATCACCGCCACTGGATAACTAACACACCCTCCACTAACACTATGCAAAAGAGAAACAGATTTAAGAAGGGCTTGACTTGAGAAAGCACAAGGACTCTAATGTGAACTGGACCAAACTAGCATCTACCAACCTGCCTGAATATGAAACATTACTGATTGCTTATGTCTGAAAGAAAACTTGACACCCTGCAAGATTTTTCTGGGCTACTTGTGTTCATTTATGAACAGTTGCTCTTATGTACATACAGAACATTACTAGATTAACAGCGCTGCTCTCAACAGCTACAAACGCAGTAAATCGAGGTCTTGCCCTCATAACCACCAGCTCACCACCCATCCATGCCTACCATGTGTGTGAGCTGCTCCATCACACACTCCACCAACTCGCACTTGTTCCCCAGAAGCTCCGGTGAGGATTTCTCATTAAGCCATGCCTGAAACATAAAAAGGATGCCCTTTCAACACACTGATAAACAAAACGTGGGAGCTCGGAGCTTTAGTTATCTAGGTCCGTGTAAGACTGAGAGCACACCAGGGCTGGATACTCACCTCCTCCAGCCGTGCGAGCAGCTCAGCCGGGGTCATCACATCTTCCTGGCTGTCATCTCCTCCACTAAGGTCACTGGCTTCCGACAACGCATCTGCCATGATGCTAAAGGTAACCAGTAAGTAAGCCGTCCAGAGAAACTTAGCTAAGGTCGTTGTGGATATTTTGCAGAGCCTCTAGCTAAAGTTACCTATCGTCTGTTTACTATTTATGCTTGATAGCTGGTTTCTCTTGAAGCAGAAAGTCACCAAACTGCTTATGAATCGCGTAGATAAATCCAACGAAAGACCAATTCAGCAAATAACGACATTCCTGAAACGCTAGAATCGCTTTAAACACACAAAACCGGTAAAAGACCGGGTCCGATAAAAACCGTTTTAATGTTAACCTCGTGGCGAACTTGACCAGCGACCTTTACTGAGCGATATTTACACTTTTGACCGTCGACTCCGACTTCCGGTACGAAACTTCGCGCCAAATAAGCGTGTTTAGGTGACGTTGTAATACGCGTGTTTGCGCAGGGCACAGAAATATACTAGAAAGAAGGTTCTAGCTAATATAACATATTACTGAATGTTAATTAGTTTTTACATACTTCAAAAATTAAAAGTAATGACCAGCTTTCTTTTCACCACTAAAAACCTTTTTTTTTTACTATTTCCATTTATCTTCCACAACAGCAGATGGCAGCATTGCCAAAAGTTTTGTTACCTAACTAAGGTAGAAATATTCCAAACAGTTGGTACTGTTTACAGCTGCGGGTTAAAGTTATTGTTAATCGGTGCCTGTTTTGTTTTTACTGCTGAGCAAGACAATTGACTGACTGGATACAGTCTTGGGGAAAAAAACAGGAGAAAATTGTGCTTTACAGTAGTCAAGGGTTCAGTCGGCAGGAATGAGATGCGTCTGTCATCTGTCCACCTGCAGGCATCGTTATTGCTGTGAACGTCTTTTTCCAGGAACTTCACACCTTCTTCAAATTTAGAGTATACAAGTGCAAAACAAGGTGCCCGTCTAGTGCAGTCCATTAATACCGAGAGTGGTTGACTGTGTGATGATTTAAAACAGTTCTGGTATCACCATGTTTTATTTCGAGGTGCGAGTTTTTGTGACAAGTGAACATATTGTAAATTATAAATTAAATTTCTATTTTTGGCCATCATCACTGGGCTTACTCATTTATCACATGTGAAATTCACGTGGCGATTCATATGCAGATATGAATTAAGCAATTAAGTTTCTGTTCTAATGTGCTTTGGTAAGGAGAAAAACAATGGTGGTGAGTTTCTGAGGAGGAAAAGGGAGAGACCCAACGGCGCGCGTCCTGCCGTGCCTAATACAAATCGACTGTCACGAGCGTATAGCCTGCGGCGGGTTATTCGTAAACTCAGCGGGTTACTCTGTTTAAAATATCCCATTCGCAGTTCCATGTTTTGTTGATAGTGTTGGACTGTGTGCGGGCTTGATCGTTGCGTGTTTTTAGATTGGTTTATCTGTGCTGTATACAGCAATAGAGTCGATGTCGATTACATGACCGGCAAATGCAAAGCATCAAATGTGCTGCGGTTCCCTATTCAAGAAAACAATGATCCTCGAAGTCTTGCTCTGTCGGTACGACAGTGCTCCTCAGGTCCACTCCTGGGGTTTTCCCGGCCCTGAAACATAAGCCTTTTTTCTTGATGAGCTGATCGCCTGATTCATTTATTTCATGGATGACCAAATACGGAGAGGTGTTTGGTTAAGGCGTGTTAAATCATTTTGAATATTTAGTACAAATCTCCATTCAAGTTGTCTTTTGCTTTGTAATTAACATTGGAGTAGCAGGTATCACAATCCACGTTTGTGTGCTATGTGCATAATTATGTTTGAAAGATCTGAATACATTTATTTATGTTAAAATGATCTCCAACTTCATTGTACATCATTTCGATGTAACGACGTCTGAGACAATCTTCATCCAAGTATACTTTATTTCATACAAATAAAATACTTTATACATAGTTTACAAATGTACATGTAAAAATACCACATTTCAGACGCTTTATTTCAACAGTGGCATCTAGTAAGTAGTGGGAAGTAACGAATGGGTCATAGTTCATATCCGTTAGCAGTCTTTTCCACAGTTCCACTGCCAGTTACGTTCTAGTTCCGGTTCCACTGTTTTAACTGAGGATTACACACAGTGTTTGTCCTGAACACTTCACCATTCGGAGAGAGAAACGGACTAAAGCAACCTTAGGTCTTGCAGTGACCAATAGAAAAGTAAGGCAAGCTTTTATTTTGTACTGGAATAAATGCTACTTTTGTAGTTAATCGCATGAAATTAATTTCTTGGACTTTTTCCTACTTCATTTTGACCTGACCAAACAACCAGTAGTCTGGTTTTCCACTCCATGGACTTTGCAATTACGGAATCATTTCACTTCTTTTCTTTTGGTTTTATGAATATGTTTTTAGTTGAAGTGTACAAAAAGTAAAAAAAAAAAAAAAACACTTGTCAAAAAGATTCAAGTTATGGTGAAGTGCAATCAGAATTTCTTATTTTCTTATTCCAGCAGGTGCATCATTATGATTAGGAACACTCCCCAGATCGGCCTGATCCAGACAGCAGGTTTCATCAAAACGGCTGCAGGCTTGCCATACTGTAGCTGGTGGGAGGATGCCAGAGGGGCACGGAGTAAGGGTACGAGCGCAGGGCCGCCTCGTAGGGTGGGGGGAGGCAGGCCCCCACGGGGACTGGGGGCGTGGGGTGACCTTGAGATGGAGGGAGAGCGAGATGAGTGGGGAGGAGGACTGGGTGGACCGGGAGCGTTTTCAGCTGCTCCATAGTCGTCCGCTCGAAGGCTGGGAGCAGGCAGGGCACGGGAAGCCCGTGCTGCGGGTGGAGGACGTACTGATGGGCGGGCAGTGGCTTTGGAATCACCATCTTCGCCTTCTCCTTTCTGTCCACAAAGTGCGGTGGAGAAGCGATCTTCTTCACGTAGGCCTCCGCGCTGCTTGGCCTTTTGGGGTGGTGCTGGGGGTGGGGCGTGTGCAGTTTATATGTGGGCTGTAGTGATATGGGTCTCCAGGGGTCGCGCCTGCTAGGCATGACCTTGCTGAAGCTGGAGGGGGCGTGTGCCCAGCAGGCCGTACCAGGGGAGGTGGAGAGGGGAATCCGAAGGGCCGAGGTTCTCCCGCCTGCTTTGCCCTCCGAGCTCCACGTGGACAGGGCCCTGGGGGTCTTCTCCGGATGGGTGGGATTAACCTGATGGAAGTCCCGGTAGACCGGATGGGGGATCACGGCGAGGTCCTTGGGACAGGGGTAGTGACTGAGTGGCTTGCAGACCCGGGTGCCGCCAGGCTCAGGGGACGGCAACGTGCTGAAGAGGGCGGGTTTCTGCTTCACTTCATCGGGGGCAGGCGTCTGCTGCGCCGGCACGGCCACGCAGTCCTCGGAGGAGACGGAGTAAGGGGAGGGGCTACGGGAGAAAGAGGTGGAGGGAGAGGAGAGAGGGAGTGGAGAGCCGTCAGAGGCGTGCCTGAGACGGGCGGAGGACGTGCAAGCTGGAGACTGGGAGGAGTAGGACAGCTGGATGACTGATGGTCTCTCAGGCTCTGCCCCATCCTCCAGGCCAGCAGGGGAGGCGATACTCAGACTGGCCTGTGCCAGACGCTTCTTCTTTTCCAAGGGGGACATGACCAGGGTGGGGCTTAGGCTCTTGAGGAGGGGCTTCTCCTTAGTGCATGTAACTAGGGGTGGGGCCTGAGCAGGCTGGTCACCATCAGGAAGATCCGACACTGGCCATGAACATTCTGCTCTCTGACAGTGGTGATCCACTCTCAGGTTCTCCTGAAAAACAGCAGCGCACATTAATAAAGGGCCAAATGATGGATTAACTTTAAACTGGCTTAAAGGTAAACCGTGATGGATTATCTTTAGATTGGCATTTAAAAAAATTATACCATATATCATGCTTTATGTATGTCAGATATGGAAAACAGTAAGAGGAAGCGTTTGAATGAATTATATGTTAGACTTTAAGGCAGAACTGTGCATCTAAAATATTTGTTCAGGACAAAAATTCTTAGTAACAGTACAAAGAACTTTATCTGATCAAATCCACATGAGAACTGCTGTCCAGCCTGTAATTCACCTCCGGATCGTCTCTCTCCTCCGTTCTCCGACGTTTCTTGTTCTCTGTTTTGTTCTTGCCCTCCATGCCTCTCTTATACTGTTTGCGGGGTTTCGAGGGAGGAAGGGGCTTGTCTTCCTCCCCTCGCCGATGCCTTTCAAAAGGCAGAACCAACCTGGTGCAGGAAAGAAGCGCAGACATAAACAGAGGGGTCCATACGATACAGCGAGAAGAACACAAAGTGCTTCACACCACATTTCTGCTTTTTTATTTTTAAAACATACTCTACTATAATAGCTGCATGATTAGAGTTAAGACAAGCACATGGAAATCGAAAGCAGTGAAAGTGTGGTCAAACTATCGTTTGAAAACAGGATTTGCATTGGCCAGCTAAGAACGCGGCAGTTACACGCATTTGTCACAAGATGGCAGCACAGAGCTCATCTTATTGTTTATTCTGCGAAGGGAGATGAAGCCGCTGAGAACGACCCAGCAGCTGTGATAGAAACAGCAGTGGCAGTTTATCATAACCACAAAGACGGAAAAAGTCATTGCAAAGGCCTAAAAA
>JAOXYF010000016.1:1672496-1684760 GCA_028565775.1 Sternarchorhynchus goeldii
GCAGTGGGCTGGATGGGAGTGGGCGTGTCTAAACCCGGCAGTGGGCTGGATGGGAGTGGGCGTGTCTAAACCCGGCAGTGGGCTGGATGGGAGTGGGCGTGTCTAAACCCGGCAATGGGCATGTCTAAACTTGGCTGTTGGTTGGATGGGAGTGGGTGTGTCTAAACTTGGCTGTTGGTTGGATGGGAGTGGGCGTGTCTAACCTGGCTGTGGGCTGGATGGGGTGGGGTCTGTGCTGCTGGAGGCCATGCCTCGCTCTCTCTGTTGGAACATTTCTCTGGGGTTCACAGAACGCTGGGAGATCAGAGCAGCAGCTTCCTGAAGAACACACACACACACACACACACACACACGTTTATTAATAACATTATAAGAAAAAATGTTTTTAAAAGAAGCACATAATTCTATAGAAACAAGAAAGACAAGGACAGACAAAAAGCTTTACTAATGCACATTGAAGAGACAGCAGGAGAATGCAGGAGGGCTGAGGAAGAGGAGGCTGAAGGTTGAAGAAGATGGACAGAAGAGAGTCAGGCCGCATGTGCCACGTGTGCTCTTACACACACACACTCACGTTGGCCTTTTCCACAGAAACAGCACGCTTGAAGCTTTTAGGTGGTTCATCCTCCTACCAGACACAAAAACACTTTAAAGTGAATCTCTCTCACACACACACACACGTTCAAGCTTTGAAGCTAGAAAAAAAAGTTGAGACTGTTGATGGTATTCGTACAGAAGTTGTACATTAAAAGAGTAAATATGAGAGATAAACTTTTTCAGCTTCAGCACCCCTGGTATAGAACATCAATGGTGTATTTATGCATGACATCTCCTTTAGAATATTTTAAGTGATGTCATTAAAACAAAAAACTTTAACAGATGCCATGTTTGGATAAGAGATGAGAATAAGCTTGAAAACACACTGTCTCTGCGAAGTTTCCCCAACATTGTTCATCCTTAATATCTTTGCAAAGACACCACGGATATTTCAAAACCTCTTTTGTAATCTGCTTCCCCATCAGCAGCTCTGTGAGCAAAGCTGAACCGAACGCTCACTGGTCAGGCGGGAGACGTCCCAGACCGCAGCTGCACGAGGTTCTGCTGGTACTGCAGAGAAAACTGAACCCGTCTGAAACCACACTCACACGTCTGGACACTCGGCCATATGAGTGAGTGTGACAGTGTGTGAGAGTGTGTGATAGAGTGCTCCTGTGTGTGTGTGTGTGTTACTCACCAGCTGTTTCTTCTGGCTCTGAGTCTCTGCCTCAAGCTGCTGCTGGTACCTCCTGAAAGGTAAACAACTTTATCAGCTTACACACACACACACACACACACACACACACACACACACACACACACACACACACACACACACACGAGCTTATGCACTCACAAATACATGCACCTGCATACAAGCACGTACACACAGGAGCGCACACACATACATGTGTAGACACAGGCTTGCCACATATATACACAATCACAAACTTCGACAAACAGTGAACTGCATTAAAATGTTCACCTGTCTTTATACATTGAGAAGTATTGCACGTGTGTGTGTGCTTGCATGTGTATGTGTGCGAATGTGTTTGTGTGTGTGCGTGCAGTGCGTGCGTGCGTGCGTGTTTGTGTGCGTGCGTGTTTGTGTGCGTGTTTGTGTGCGCGTGCGTGCGTGTTTGTGTGCGCGTGCGTGCGTGTTTGTGTGTGCGTGCGTGCGTGTTTGTGTGCGTGCGTGCGTGCGTTTGTGTGTGTGTGTGTGCGTGCGTTTGTGTGTGTGTGCGTGCGTGTTTGTGTGCGTGTGTGCGCCCCCCCCCACCTCTGCTGGTCGATCTGTGATGCTCTCTCCTTGGCCTTCCTCTCTCTCTGAGCTGCTTCCTCTGCCTCACGCTCCTTCCTCTCTCTCTCCAACCGCAAACTCTCCTCCTCCACCTTCAGCTTCTCCTCCTGACGCCGCTTCTCCTCATCTTTCTGGGGGGGGACGACACAGAATGGGGAAAAATACAAACAGACATTTGAACTTCAGGCTCGAGCTCCCGGTGACCAGCGAGCTGATCTGAGGTCTGCTGGGTTGTGCACTGCTACGACACGCTCGGCCCCATCACGGGGAGAGAGCCTGCGTTCGCTCTACTACCTCCGCCTGCGCCCAGAAGTTGTCCTTATTGGTTCTTTTGATCTCGGACATGGCGTTGGTCTTCTGATACACCGACCCCTGTTGGAACACCAGAGCCTTGGATAAGAAAGACCGCAGGAAATCCAGTCACGTGTGCGTGTGTGTGCATGCGTATGTGCATGCGGTAGCAAATAACCCTCAGTAGCGCCCTCTTCAGGACAGGCCAATAAAATCCCTTTCAGCACCAAATGACAAAAGCAAACAAGCTGTGAAGGACGAGTGGTGTGAGCGACAGACGTGACACGGCTCCCCATCGCCGCGGAAGCAGCCCACGTGCGTCCGAAATGAAACCCGCTCGCTTGCTTTTTAAAGTGAATCCAAAGTACATAAATGACAAACGAGCCACAGGCTGTTCTTAGTTGTGATTATGTTAACGATCACAAGCAGCTACATCAGTGTAAATATACAGTTATACACACTTCTAACTCTCTACATGTCTCTAGATGATGACTGTATATGGGATACAGCTATAATCTGTGGCTTCCCCATTCTAATAATAGTGATGTGGTCTCCAGCACTGTATTTGTTGGAGTGTAACTGACACCACAGTGCAGATGACGAAGCTCCACCTGTAGCAGATGCTTGTAACAGAACTCTGTACTTGCTAATGCCTGTGTGGTATTGATAAAACAGCTCAAAGGTGAAGAACCAGCATATCTATGGTAAGTGTGTGTGTCTCTCACCACAGGCCCCTGAGGCCCCGCATCTCGGAAGCGACTGGACTCTTTGTGGAAACTGTAGTTGGCTCCAGAGGCCTTGGCCACTTTCTGCATGATGGACTCGGGTTCGACGTCCTCTTCTGCACGGGCGTTTATGGTCACGTGTGCTCCCTGCACAACCCCCAACGTGACGAGACACACGCACCAAAGACAAAGACAAATAAAAAAAACTCTGCAAAGCCACAAGCATTATTTTGAACCACAACTGTAGTCTGCACCAGTCCCAGTCAGCAGAAGGTGGACCCGTGTGGAGAAAGGCTGCCCAGTCCACTAGCACAACAGCCTTCACTCCAGTGTCAGTGTAGTTCCTGAGAATTTCTCACCAGTTACTTAATTTATTAGAAAATTCCAAAAGAGTGCTAAAGTGAACCATAGCCATGCTGATATTCAGTACAACAACATGAGCTTGTGCGTGAGATGGCCTTTATACAACAGTTGACAAGCACTTTTTATCAGTTAACAGTAACAAATGACAACAAATGAGGATTTGTTCATTCAGTAATAAATAATTCCGCAACTGGACTTGGAATGGACCGTTGCCAAGCAACAAAAACATTTTTCTGTACATTGGCTACACCACTACTGGCCAGTTATTTCACACCATAAATGTATCTGTATCTTTTTGTTTATTGTGCAACCAGAGAAATAATGAGTTTGTTGACAGTCACTTCAGTAGCTTGTGCAGAGTTTATTACGATCCAAGATTGGTGTCCATCATTAACAGAACATCAAAGCACGTGTTGCTAGGTGAGCGTCTACCGTGACTGGTGTGTGAAGCTACACCCCCCCCCCCCCAACACACACACACACACACACAGAAGTTAAGAGGGAGGCGTCACCTTCAGGAAATTCGCCATGGAGCTAACATGGTTGGCGCACAGTCCTTTCCTAGCGTCTTTCACGCCCTCACCAGTCTGAAAACACATACACACAGACCACAGACGGTGTAACACGAGTCGTGCTGTGAGCACAGGTGAGCTTTTCCTGACCAACGTGGCTCAGATAGATAAGAGGAGTGGGGGAGGGGAAACCACTCACCCAGTTAATGAGGACGTATTTGGGGAGGCCGGAGTTGGGGTCTTGGACCCGGCAAAATGCATACATCACCTTCCCGCTGTTCAGCTCCTCCACCAGTTCCTCCAGCCCCCCATCTAGATGGACACATACACACACACACTGAGGCATAGTCTTACCTGCTTTAAGTGAGGATGGCATTATAAAAAGTTTTTCTTCTATAAAAAAGTTACAGAAACACTCTGGAGCCCTGGCAGAAACACTCACCCCCTTTAGATGCCAGCCGGATGTCATTGGTGTTTCCCTCATAGGTAAACAAGGCCCTACAAGAACAGAAACACACTACAGTGTAATAAGCTATTAATAATGCATTTATAACACTCAATTTGGAAAGTGCAGTGTGACCTTTCCCTGTTCAAGGTCAGGGGGTCAATGTTGGTGTCAGGCAGGCGAGTCCTGCTGGTCTGTCAGGTTAAGACAAGGCTGAATAAAGAAACAACAGAAAGGGGTGATTTAAAAACCTTTAAAAACAAAAATGAAAGTAAGAAGAGAGGGAGAGAGAGAGAGAGGGAGAGAGAGAGAGAGAGAGAGAGAGAGAGAGAGAGAGAGAGAGAGAGAGAGAGAGAGAGAGGGAGAGAGAGAGAGAGGGAGAGAGAGAGAGAGAGAGAGAGAGAGAGAGAGAGAGAGAGAGAGAGAGGGAGGGAGAAAGAGAGAGAGGGAGGGAGAAAGAGAGAGAGGGAGGGAGAAAGAGAGAGAGAGGGGGAGGGAGCTCAGTTGTGAAACTGATCGAGGGAACCGACATGCCCCACTCTGCTTCAGTGTCTCTGAACAAAGCCGTGTGTTGTGTGGAGGAAGCTGTGTCAGCTTCCTCTCTACACACAGGGCCTCACCCAGCCTCCCTCAGTCTGATCCAGATAGAGGAAGTACTGAAAAGAAGAAAGAGGCAATAAAGAACATTTAAATAAAATAAAAAAAACTTTCACAATTAAAAGGGAGAAATGGAGACCTGTGTAGGTTTTCTTAAAGTCCAACACATTTCATGGTTATGGTTTGTGCTCAGTTGATCAGAAACCTCAGACTCTGAGGGGCCGCGGTCTGTTACTGCACCAAAAATGAGTAGATTTATCTAAAAAGGCAGCTGCAGATGCAAAGCAGCAGATTCGCAGGAAGTGGATGGTGAGTGTGACCAACATCGGTTGCTAAGCATCAAACTGAACAAACACTGCTGTTGTTGACTCCATACAGAACCATCTTCACTTGGAAGAGACAAAGACTCTTCCTGAAGGTGAAGGACAATAGCCCAGACAAAACATCCCATGCTGTAATCATGAACCGTCCCTGTCCAAGACGCATTTGCCTTTAAAAGTGCCTGGTCTGGAGCCACCAGATGCCACCGAACCGATTCAGTCTTTGCTAACAACCAGCACGGTAGAGCTTGGCTTGCAAATCACCCCGTTCAGCAGCTATTCAAGCATTACCAACGTGTCACTGAAACACCAAAAAACTAGACTGACTGGAACTTTCAAAAGGAAATAAGTAAAATAACATCAAATTTCACCGTCACAAAACTGGGTCAGCAGTGGTAACACACCACAGGCAGTGAAATCAGATTCAACGACTGTCCACAGCGAGAATGCTAACCACAAGCTTTTTCGCTGCCAGAGAAGTAGCTAGTTATGGCTACGCAAAGCCTTCAAGCTCCTTCAAAACACAGCCTTCAAATCTGTTCCGAAAACTATGCAAGTAGCACAATCTATACTACCATCGAGACACATTAAGGTGACGTTTCTATGGTGACCCAACGGCACTAGGAACCCTTGTTCTGGTCATGTTGATCTCTGAGCTACAGTGAAAACAGACACTACACTTAAGAAGGCAAAGACATCAATAATAGATTGACCTGAACTATCCAGATGACTTGGTGCTGCTTCTTCTTTTCAACTTCAGACAGAAAAACGGCATCCTTCTCAGTCGTGTGTGTCTTTGTTTCATGCAGCTATGTCAAAGTTCTATGTAGGAAAGTGAATGAAATATGGGCCACTTATAATTACTCTGTTTCTATTCCTTTCAGAAACTTGTACTTACAGCAAAGTCTCCTGAGCACGAGACAATGGGAGCCGGTCTCCAGGCTGGTCAGTGTTTGCTAGTTTCACTGGAAATGCTGGAACTCTACATGAAGTTGTAAAGCATCCAACCCACATGTTCATATGTAGTCCAACCAGGATGTTTAGCTGACTTATTAGCAAGAAAACAAGCCAAAATGGCAATTTTGCAAATCAGCAGGTGGTTTAGTTGGTCTGGTTTTAGCTTGTTTCATATGCCAGACAGCCAGGCCACTCAACGCCCATGGACTAAGTATAATGTAATAAAGCATGGAGTGTTGGTCAGCTGAGGAGGATAAGTTCCTTCTGGAATCTTGGCCATCCCAAGGTTTCTTCCATATTTCAAGCCAGGGAGGGGTTTTTTTTGGGGGGGGGGGACACCGTCACCTCTGGCTTGCTCATTAGGGATCCGGACTCAAGTATTTGTAAGATGCTTTGTGACATGTGTACTCTATTAATAAATGTGACTTGTTTGGAGTGGTCAGTATTGCTGATGATTGCATGGGTCTGCTTTCAGGAGAAGCCATGTGCACATTCTTGGTTAGGGATCGCCAAGGCAACAACAAGGCTGACTCCACAGGTGTTTACATGACAGAAAGGTGCATCCTGCGTCGCGGAACGTCACTGGTTGTAGCACTAATAACAGTGTCGCTTTTTTAAAACGTATTCCAGTAGAACCCCTCAAAAAAGCGATTTGTAGCCGATTCTAACAGAGCCGTGTTCTTTTCCACTAGGCTACATTCAGAGTTGGTTTCCCAGACAGAGATTAAGCCTAGAATGACTAGAATCCAAAGAATGTATAACGACGATTCTGAGTTTGCGCTTCAACTCTACGTTTGCTCCATGTTTGGGAAATCGGCCCTCGGCGTTTAGAATCCGTGTCTTCGCCAAAAACACGTTGTTAATGTAAAAAAACTTGAACAACAAAGATACTTCAACCGACACCTAAAGATGGTAAACACAAACAGTATGAAGGACATAAAGAGAGATTATTGCTGTTCGGCTGCAGTGTTGGCTAATGTTCAAAAATCCCACCGGCTCTCACCAGGCAAGTTTCAACGCAACGCGTGTAAATTATGTCTGACCCCGAACCGTCGACGAAACAGGACGTAACTAGCTACTATTGAGGTCAACGCTATACGTGCAATCAAATTTCATTCTTGCCCAGTGAAAAGAGCGTGATTTGCACGTCCACGGACAGGTTTAGATCGCTGTCTTTTAGATTCCTCCATCGTTTATGGATTGCATTGCACAAAGTTCATAAAACATCCAAATACATTACATGCGTAGAACGTATGGAAACGTAGATCACGAAGGAAATTCCTAGCGCAGTATCTAACTGCGTAAGCCCCACCATTGGAGTATTGCATTAAGTGGTTCGACTTCACCGGCTAGGTAGAATAAATGCTAGAACATTGAAAGAAATGTAACATTGGGGAGGGCGATTAACAGGCAAAGCCTCATAGAGTACATACAGTTAGCCTACAAGCTAGCTAGCCTAGATAGCTAAGCATGTCAATTGGTTACAGTAACGGAGATACAACCTTGTAACGTTACTTACCAGTTGGTCTCGGATTTCTCATCCACCACCTCTTTGTAGGCCGCCGTAAGGGCGGGGCCGTTCTTGCTCAAGTTCACAGCCATTAGATGAAGATCAGCCCGTAACGACCGCTCGACTTCAGGAACAGGCGCTTCTATGAACTCCCGACGATGGGGATCTCAACTATTACGCGTACAGGAAGCGTGTCTCGCCACATCACGTACACTCCTCCAAGAGGACACAGGGCACGCATAAAAATGACGCCGGACGCCATCTCGTGGACACGCGAGACATTCATTTACCTTCTAGTCATATGAAGAATCCACATTAATACCCGTCTCTCATCTTCTCGCATCGATATTGGTCACCAAGACGTCAAGGTCTTATGTAAGATATTAGTCCTCATTTTGCCTAATATACGACGACGACTGTTTTCATACTTAACTGAATTTCCGGCCATGCTGTTAAACGAGTGTGGCAAAGTCTTCATGCTTTAATTAGTGGAAGTCTTAACGCACGCACATATATAAACCACAATAACGAGACACTAAAAACTAGATCCAGGAGAGAATATAAAACAAAGGGAGCTTTATTCACTAATGCCAACACCTCTGGGGTTAGTTTCAGCTGTTCTTAGAGCATAAGGAGAATGTCATTTTGGCTGACAGGAATCTTCAGCACAAACTAGAGAGCAGTAGACAGCAGTTAGCAAGGAGAAGTCACGATGTGTGTGAGTGCGCGCGCGCGACACAGAAAGTACACACAAGGAGGCAGTCTCCTGCACCACTCTCTGTGTAAAAGTAAAACCCTCAACAGATTAGAGGGGCAAAATAAAGCAAATAAAAACATCTAAATAAGATTTTTACAATACAGTTCTGGTTGTTACACACTATTGGTTAAGGCTAAGATTTTATAATGGAGGGAAACGGGGGCGTTGAACGAAAAACAGAAATCCCTGATACATTGCAAACGGTTGTGGAAAAACTTGTATCTGCAGTGCCAAACATGCACCACTGCTACTGCGATCTGTTCAGCACTAAAGTTCCTCCCTCCTAGAGTCCTTTTACACCAGAGTCGAACGTGCACTGCTACCGACTGCGTTCGAGTTGACGACTGGAAGACAACAAATAAATAACAAATAAATAAATAAATAAATCAGAAAAAAGAAACACATGAGATACAAAAAACATGAACTACAAAGGGCACACTAAGGGAGCGTGACACTGCCGCAGTGACGACAATGCACACTCGAGTGTTGACAAACAGTTGTTTGTGGACAAGAAACGGCATTCAGCAGTCGCGCCGTTTAGAGCAGCACTCAGCACGTGCGTTCGAAAGCACTCCAGAACGCTGCCGTGCACGCGCAAAGGAACATCCACCAATGACGTACTCGAAGCACACTGGAAGCAAAACCGACGTGCTGATCCGATGCAGAGTAACAGTATAACGCTTCGACGTGGTGCTAAATAGTATTAAAAACAAGTATCGGCTCTTTGTAGGGAGAACGGAATCGGGGAAGCATGAGAGGAGGGAAGGGCGAATAGAACTTTACCTTTCGCCTTTCCAACAGTGAGCGTTGCCAAGACAACCTGTTACAAAGTCCCCAGGGCTTTGCACAAGCAGCTAGAATTCAGAGATGCAATGTTTTCCACCTTTCTAGACTCGTTCCTTTCTCTGCTATTCAACCAAGTCTACCGCCCCCTCTAGAGCAATGGGCTTAATGAAAAGATGTGTTAAAAATAATAAATCAATGGACAGGAAATTACCTCAGTCCAGAACTTAGGCTGGTCGTACATCAAATATACCATCTACAGTCAGTCACAAAGCTAGTATATATTAGTGTCTCTAGAAACAAGATATCTAAGAATTACTAAAGATTACATTCTTGCTCACAGACTTAGTAGAAGAAAATATCAGAAGCGTACTGCATTTGTGCTGACCCTCGCTAGGAACATCTAAGGGAACAGTGACACAGTGGTGGAGTTTCCATACAGATCCCACCACCCAAGTGTCTGACTTCTCTGTATCTTCAGATACAGTGTTGCTCTGGAAATGTCTCTGCAAGCGAATCTGAAAAGACACACAGGAAAACTGGCCTCGATTCTGAAGGCAAATGACTACACTCATTTACAAATACTTACACGTCTGCAACAACATGCACATGCAGATGGCATGGTTTTAGATCTATAAAATCTAGCATGGAAACTCCGATCCAAACACACGGGGGAGGGAGGATTACAGTAAACCACACACGGGAATTTCTCTTCCCCCCTTCGTCTAAATGGATGTTTCCGGACGACTGGACTTTGTTTTACGGCCGTTTCCCCCTCCAGTTGTGAAAGGGGCGGGACGTCTCAATGAGAGATAACACCTAGTGCCCCAGATGAACAGTGATGGTGTGTGAAAACATGGTATGGAGGTGGAGCAAAGAATAAAAATAGGACCTGCCTCCAACAGTCAAGGACTGATATGTGTCCTACACCCAGTTCATGAACTATAAGCCACACAGCACAGGGAAAACCAATACAGTGGGACCTGAATGAGAATCACTTTTTCTCTCCTAAACATCTATATTATCTAGACTAAAAAATGCAGGCCCATTCCTCTCTTTCTCTCTCTCTCTCTCTCTCTCTCACACACACACACACACACACACAAAACAAAATATGGTTGTACCATATACTGAAGGGCCACACAGAGCTCTTACTTTGTGTTATGTGTTATAAAATGAAATGAGATGATTTCAGCTGGCTGAAACAGCGTTAGCATCATTCTGAATCTTTCTCTACTATAGTGCCTTGTCTTAATACACATATTTTAACTGAAGGCTTATTTTTCACATTTGATAAATAAAATCTTGTTCAAGTGGTAAGTAGGAATACTATATTACGAAGAGTGTAGGTTCTGAAGTGTATTGTGCCCTGAGTGCATACCATTACATGTCTAACAAACACACACACACACACACACACACACACACACACACACGCTCACACACGCTCACACAGAGAGAACCGAAGGGTATCCACAGTAGCTCAGAAGAGATGAAATGGTGTGTGGGCGAGGGAGGCCGGGTCAGTGCTCTCCACCTGGCGGCAGCGTGCCCTGTGGCAGGAAGCACGCCTGTCACTGACGTGGGCACGCCAGCCGAACCAAGGCAGGAAGAGGAAGGATGGCTACAGGAACACTGAGGAAGAGTCAGGCGCAATAACAGCAGTAGCAGTAGTACTCAAGGTCAGAAAAAGTCTCATGGTAAAGCCTGTGGGCTTGTCCCATTTCCCAGAGACTTTTTTTTCCGGTATTTTCCAGGCTCTTGCACAGCAGATCCGGGCTCCTGTCCGGGATGGCAGCGCGCAGCAGAGGTCTGTGGTTTACGCAGTCGTGACGTGACGTGCGCGCGTGTTCTCTGGGTTCCCCCCCTCCGCCTCCTCCCAGCCAAAGGTTCCGTGTTGGTTGGGCCTCCACCTCTCACTCACGCTCGCTCCGTCTCCTTGGGTTCAAAAATATGAAAACTGGTTCGTCTGTCCCTTTGCCTGCCGTGGTGGTCCGGTAGTGCCAGCTGCTCTCACATGGCATACTTTTGTGTCCATTCTCTCGCTAGTCTGTTGTATCTGGTTTTAAAAAAAAGGACAGAATGAAATGAATATTTCAGTCCGAATACTACACTGATAAAGAATTCAACTATATGATTCAACACACGCTAGACATAATTTCAGGGGTATTACAATAGTGTGCTATACTGCTGGGTTTGTTATGATACTGTTTTGTAACGTGGGCCATGCTGCAATACTCTACTGTAATGTGTAACGTACTCAATTGTAATGAGGAGCATGAAACAATACACATACAGTTACCATTGGCGGCTCACTCACTTTTCTCTGTCAGCTTTGTATGTGTGTGCGATCTCAGGCACTAGAGGGTCGTCTGGGTTCGGATCACATAACAGGGAGCAGATGGAGAGGAGGACTGAAAGACAGGGCAGCTTGGGCTCAACACACTTTCATGCTGACAAACTCATTGAGTGCCTTAACAACGCATGTGAACATGGTTCATGTAGAGAAAACCTACGGTAACACATGGCAACAGCCACTTCTGACTGATCTGACCGACGTGTCGCTCCTGCTTGCTAAGGTTGATCGAAACTGGCCGCAAAGGAACTTTAAAGCGCGTCTAATCTCAGCACGTCTAATTTCAAACCTTCCGCATATAAAAACGAGACTTCGCTTTGCTAGGTCATGCACTGTCGTTCGATTCCTGCGCCGCTCGTTTCCCGGGCGACACCCACCTTTTGATACGGTGAGGGCGGGGCTCCATTGGGAGCGTAGGATGTCCAGGCAGATGCTGCCGTTACTGTTGATGTTGGGGTGGTAGATCTTTGTTGTGAACGCGACCTGGAAGCAAAACACACATCTTCAACCCGCCAGCCGGCGCAGGCACCCCGGGAGTCCCCCGGCAGAGGCCACAAGCGACTGACCTTTGGCGGTTTGAAGGGGTAGTCTGTGGGGAAGTGGATGGTGAGGAAGAACACCCCACCCTGGTAAGGACTGTCATTCTGAAAGCACCCCAAAAAGAAGCGGCAAGTTACACCCCCGTGAGTCTACCATCACAGTTAAGAACGGTTAAAACAGCATCTCAGTCAAGTTACACCCCCGTGAGTCTACCATCACAGTTAAGAACGGTTAAAACAGCATCTCAGTCAAGTTACACCCCCGTGAGTCT
>JAOXYF010000016.1:1704537-1729973 GCA_028565775.1 Sternarchorhynchus goeldii
CAGGTGTCACACTCTAGACTGCTGTGTGAGTGATGGTGTGAGTGTGTGTGTGTGTGTGTGTGAGAGAGAGAGAGAGAGAGAGAGAGAGAGAGAGATTTGGGAAAGTTGCTGACACAGCTGTTTAAGCATTAGGTAGCATCAGTTTTGAAACACTATGTGCTGAGCCCACGTCGTTACATATATTGTTCCGATGTAAGTATCACGCTTAAGTCAAGCGAGCAACATAAGTTAAAGAGTGCAAGATTTTACTGTAGCCCAAGGTTTATCAGTCCTAGTGACGGACCGGCTCACGGTGACGCGTTCGCTAATCACAGCGCTAGCCTACTTATTTTAGGCGAAGGCACTTACATCAATGCTGAAATTTTGGGCTCTTTTCTTTACTTTGAATGACACTTAAAGCGAGTGCGACAGCTTGTGGACTTCCTCGAGGAACAAAGAAGGGATATCCTCTCTTACACACAAACAGCAGCGGAGCGGTAATCGCGCACACCGAACGCTCGAGCACTGACGCGCGCGCGCGCCCCACCAAACCTTGCAGACGGAACACGTTTACCACGACTGTCAATCACAGATTAAGCAAGACTGTTTGAAATGTTTGGCAAAACGGGATGCCGTCTTCCCCACACGGTCCTGGGAAGAGGCAGGAAACGCCTCTGTCAGAAGTTTTACTGTCAAGCACTTTGTGTGTCGTGATCTTAGTTTGAAAATCAATTCCCCTTTACTTCACTGGGAAAAGGAGATGATGATTAAATTGGTCCCTGAAAAATATTAACTTTTTTTCTGGAAAAAATCTAAACTTTAAAGAAATAAATACTGATAATTTATTAATATTTCAAAGTTTTTTACTGCCATTTGTCCTTTGACCATAACTCCTGTGTAGTTAGATTTCATGTTGTATTATAATGGTCTTACGTCACAAACCAGCTAGTGAATTTGAGTTGAAGTCACACAGGGCATGCAGCTGTGAGGAGATGAAATGGTGCTCGGTAATGAAATCGAAACAGACCAATTACACAGAGGAGGCCTTGGACGAGGCCTGTGCTCCCTGTGAGGACTGCTACAGTGAAAGGCTGCTTTTAAAGCAGCTTTGTATTCTGGGGGGATACAGTGCTGTTCTTTTAAAGCAGGATGGAGAGGGTTTCTGCAGGAAAACAAGATTTATATGAGTAAAAGCCACAGCTGCCCTGGTGACAGTGCCCTTGAAATCCAGAGTGAAGGGAGAGAGGGTTTTTATGCATTATTAGATATAGACAACAAAAGAGAGAGAGAGAGAGAGAGAGAGAGAGAGAGAGAGGGAGGGAGAGAGAGCGATGGGGGTGGGGGGGGCTGTACACTTCAAATTGAACTACAGTACAACAAAAAGAGACAATCATCCAATTGGAACTAATCCAAATCAAGGAAGCACAGGTCAAAGTGAAACCATTTGAAACTTGCAGTACATACACTGACAGTGGGAGATGTAAAAACATTTGTGCTTCCAGAGGTCCCATTACGAGTCAATGTCCCAGGGACCTGAAATGTAATCAGGAAACTCTATCCTATTGTCATGCATACACTTTACGAATATACAGTGTAATGTGAGAGGGGAGCGGACTGTCTTGGTTGGAGAGGGTTTATGTTACAACTTGTTTATGGAACTGTGGGTGTCATAATCCTAACTGGTGACACTGAGAGGAATCACTGGTTTTCATTTGCTTTTCTGTTTCCTTTTCTTTCTGTTCTCAGTCTTTCAATCTGTGTTTTTGGCTCTGAGCTCGTTCTGTTGACCTTTTACTGTTTCTGTAGTAGTAAGCAATAGGACACGCAAACAACGTGTTGTTTTGACAGTCATACGTATTTGTGTGTGTTTGTGTAAAGGTCTGTTTGCATACATATGAGTTTGTATGTGTGTGTTTGTGCATGTACATGCACACAACTGTGCATATGTGGCTGTACGAGAGGGACCCTCTCATCCTGTTCCGTGGTAAACACTTGCTTTCCCATGAGCACACTCGTGTTCCTGTTGTGCACCAGCTACGAGCACACTGGGAAACATCCCTGCAGCTATTGTCCTCAGGGTCAAAGGTCACAGGATGCCCCTAAAGGACTCAATGAGTGAGGTGAGAGGTGGGATGCAAGTCACGATAAAGAGCCCTGTTCAGCCCCCCAGTGGAAAAAGAAAAACATTCAAATGTATTCTTTCGCTCTCGCTCATGTCTTTCTCTTTTCTCTGTCTCTCATTCATTATCAGACGCTGCTCTTTCGAGAGCCCGGCAGGGTGGGGGTCAGGACAGGAGACAAAAAGGAGGGGTGGAGGGCCTTGGACACAATGGTCCAACTCTCCAATTCACCATAAACTTCCTGGCCAGAGCTGGGCAGTCCTATAGCAGTGGGCGCCCGCTCCCTCCGCCACCACTGTTTAAACGTCTTTATTATGAGCTGTGAAGCACTGAAAGAGGTGGACATCAGCTTTCCCACAGATGAACATGAGTGGCCAGTGCATTAAGAGTGAATGAGAGAGAGAGAGAGAGAGAGAGAGAGAGAGAGAGGGAGAGAGAGAGAGAGAGAGAGAGAGAGAGAGAGAGAGAGAGGGAGAGAGAGAGAGAGAGAGAGAGAGAGAGAGAGAGAGAGGGAGGGAGAGAGAGAGAGAGAGAGAGAGGGATGGAGGTGGGGTCGACAAAGGATTGGTTCCAATTAGTACTGCCTCACTGTTTCCTGAGTAATTGCATGGCAGTTTCTTTGTTTAGTGAAATGATTGCATTTTTATGAAAAGACCATTATTTCCATAGTAAATTTCATTTAGAACCAGTCACACATTAACCATAGAACATGTGTATAATGGTAGCACATGTGTGTGACAGGAGCACTATCAAAGCTAGGTTACTGACTGTGTGTTTTTTTTATGTGTCAATGGTAAATATTTTCCAACATTATCAACAGACTTCTCAACGATTCCCTCTTTGCGTAGTTTTACCAGTGGATGACTCTGTTTATTTGTTCCCTAGCAGTCATACAACCCCATTAATTAACTTGCTATTGCATGTTTTTTTTAATAGTGGTAGTAAAAATTAACTACACAGGATGTCGTCAAAGAAGAGGAAAGAAATCATCACATTTTTTTGTGACCTGAATTGGTGGGAGAGGGGAAAGTGTATTGTGAAATAAATGAGTGAGATTCTTCCCTCTTGGCTCTGATCTCCAGGAATCCCACGTGACTGAGTGATCTTCCTGTTCTCCTCATCGGCCGCTCCAGCGCAGCCGTAAACCCGTTTTGGCTTCACTTGTTGATCACCATGGATGTCATCGGCTTGGATATACACCGCAACAGTTTGTAAAACACTCATTTCAGACTCACAAATGCATATGCAGACAGACAGATAACAACAGAAAGATGAAAGGTTATGTTATGTAAAGAACAGAAACATTTCCTTCCTCTCAAACATACAAAGATAAACATTATTCATTTTTATTCAGCTTGTTCAAAATGTGAGGAATGTAGAGTTTTTGTAGAGAGATTTTTACTTTATGTGTGATAAACAGGATGCCAAAAGACTGCATGTATAACAGCATGTACTAATATACATTACATACTAAAGTACAACAGCATGTACTAATGCACATTACATACTAAAGTACAACAGCATGTACTAATGCACATTACATACTAAAGTACAACAGCATGTACTAATGCACATTACATACTAAAACACAACAGCATGTACTAATGTACTACAGCACTACAATTGCACATCCTATATGCATTAATATGTTACACTATGTACCCATGTTCCTCATATGTGCTAATATTGTGCAGTATGTTTCTCACACACTCCACTGCTGTTCTCTTCACTGGCTTCCTGTAGTTGTCTGCATTAGATTTAAAACCCTGCTGCTTGCCTACAAAGCCAAAAATGGACCTGCCAACTCCTACCTGAAGGCACTAGTCAAGTGCTGCTCGTCTTGAACCACAGCCTGTCAAGAGACAGGAAAGACAAGACTCCTTCTGCACCTACATGATGGAATGGCCTTCCACTACCTGTCCAATGACCCACGTCCACAAAAAAGCAGATATATAGATATATATATATATATATAGATATATATTTCTGTTCCATGCATCTTGGTTCTATGTGTATTTTCACTGACAGTGTTCTAGATTAATTGTATTCTTATATTTCAGCCTAATGTTCCAAAGATTACTTCCGTGGAGACGATGAGCCAGTTTGGTAAGTTGCTCTGGGCAAGATCGTGTTAAATGCCGTAAAAATGTAAATGTGTGTTTGTGCTGTTATTCAATGGTATGCACTCATGCTCTAAAGCATTACTGGTGCTGAGCGCATATGGAGGCCGTTTAGTTTCAGAGACCTAGTGATTTCATTGCAGAGCTGTGGAAACCAGCACAGAGCGTTTACTGTGCAAACACACTCACACACAAACACATGCACATACACACACGCACATTGAAAGACATACACAGAATAAAACGAGCAGAATGTACAGCACCAAGCACGTGTCACTCCGTCTCTCCTCTCAGTCAAACCTGCTTTCACTCATAATAAACTTCTCGTGAAGCTTAACATTTGTGAATTGTTTTATAGTGGAGCTTGACGGAACAGCATGGAGCCCTGGTGCATTCCAGAACCTTCCTCTCCATTCCGAATCCAGTAAGCTTGTCTTTGGACACTCTCTGAGACACATCCGTCTTCTTTATGACAGTACGGCTGCGTGATATTCCAGATGGGCTGCTCGTATTTTTTTTCTCTCTGTACTGGAGGAAGATGGGGAGCACTCTGCAGGGTTCACCTGCAGCTGGCCTTATCTCCGGCCCTGTCGAGCTGCATGCCACTGTCCACAAACTCCTGAAGAAGTGGGGAGAGAGAGACAGAGTGAGAGAGAGAGATTTTCTTTTTGCATTCTTCCTCTAGTGATCGCAAGATCACCATCAAGCGCCAATCAAAGTCACATCTGCCCTCAAGGCAAGAAAGGCGTGGTGTCCCAGCGTCAGGGCCAATTGTCACCACGGAGATGGCCCTTAGTGAAATGGAGTTGTTGTTTGAAGCGTAGCTGGGTTTGAAGCGGAGCTCGGTGTGCAGCTTTGCCGCAGACGCTATGGCTCGGCTCTGGCTGGGCCCCACGTGTGACTGCTCTGGTTTCACAAGGCTGAGTGAAATAGAGGCATGCAAGGAACAATGAAACCAGCTCAGGTTTCAGCTGCACAATCTCACTGGAGGCTTAACCTTCACCCTATCTCGCCCCCAGAAGGTTTCAGATCGTAATCGTGCAAGGTGTGTGCAGTGTGTGTGTGTGTGTGTGTGTGTGTGTGTGTGCACATGTGTGTGTGAGGACAGCTGGAAATGGTTTGGAGAGTTACACAGAGTTGGCTTTCAGAATGGGTTCTGGACATTATGTAAGCATTACTTTAAGGGATTCTTGGCACTGATGGATCTTTCGTAAGTGACAAAGACAGTAGTATGGATGCCTTGAACCAGACAGGTTGCATAAACAGTAATGCACGGAAGCACTGGTTCTGCAGGACACTCCACAGCACCAGCATTAAGGAGCATGCGTTTGTACCCATGCGATGATGTCATGGCCCAGCACATTCGTGCACCTCAGCTAAAGTGCGGTGAGTATCCCCCAACAATTCTGACTATCCCCCAACAATTCTGATCTCCCATCTCAGAGAGGGTGATTTTCCTGAGGCCTCATGAGTGAATAAATCCGGTGACTGCCAAAGAAGATACAAACACTGGATTAGAATTCCACTTTCTGCCTGTACTAAGGAGTCCAGCTGCGCTTGGCTATTTGTTTAACACAGCTGCAGTGGGTGAGAGAATGGGAGAATGACAGAGAGAGAGACAGGAGAGAAGGAAAGAGAGAGAGATAGAGCGGAGTGTGTGAGACACGGAAGAGAAAGGAAAGAGACAAGAAAGAGAGAAGGGAGTCAGGAGAGAGGGAGACATGAAAGAGAGAAGAGAGAGACACGGAGGAGGAAAGAGAGAGACAGGAGAGAGAGAAGTAAGTCAGTGTTGTCCTGAAAAGACTTGTTTTGCTTGGCCAAGTCCTTTCTCAGGGCGATAATTGCACTGTGGAGCACAACAGACCCATGAGCTTAAGATAATCTTGAGGCCCCAAATGTGCCGATGAGCCCTGGGTTAAGTGTGTTTTCTGAAAGGCCAGCTGATGTTCAGCAGAAGTTACTGCAGCTTGCAGGTCTTCCGGATACAGAACATTATCACCCTACTGAAATCAATTTCAGGGACTGACTGAAGCTTTGCAGCACCGAGGATGCAGGCCAGCTAAACACACACACACACACACACTGTAAATGTGCTATGTGAAAGAAGACACCTGTTGAGTGGAATGTGTTTCGGAGCCAGACGAGGCCAATGGGACGCTTGGTAGAGACTCGGCGGAGATGATTGTTTGGTGATGCGATGCTGGTTCATGTTAGAATGCAGGGTAACTGGACTGACATGTTCCTCTGCTGCAGCTTTTGGTGCTTTCGGTCAGTGTGTGTGTGTTACTGACAAAGCAGGAGTGGGGACAGGCAAGCATGTACAAGTGAAGGTTGACTGAGTGTGCATGCTTTGTGTGTGTGTGTGTGTGTGTGTGGGTGGGTGTGTGTATGTGTGTGTGTTTAACCTCATTCACCAAACAGATATTATCTAAAAGCTTACTGAAGCCTGGCTGTTCACTAAAGAAGAAAAAAAAAGTTAAACAGAGTAATTATCAATTTTTGTATATGTCAACAAAACCCCAGTTCAAAAACACATCTTTAAAAACAACAACAATAACAAAACAGAGTTTTATGCCATCGGGCTATTTCCCCCCACTCTGTTTGCTAGCAGATAAACGTAAGTACCATAGTGAGGGTCCGGAGCGCTGAGGGGCTGTCAGGTTGAGCTCTGGTGTAATTCCACACTGTGCTGAAACTAAGCTGCTGATGTACTCCTCACACAAAGCACTTTATTCTCCCATTTAAAAATAACTGAGCTGATATCATCAGCGGTCTGCCCATGGAGGATGTTTTTTTCCTGTTCCTATTAGTGAGCAGAGCAGAGAGACAGAGTGTGTGTGTGTGTGTGTGGGGGGGGGGTGTTAGACCTGAGAGAGTCCTTCCCACACCCTCAACCCCCACACAGTGTGCCGATTTGCTGAGTGGCCCTCCATCACCCCCATGACTGCAAAAAGGAGTGAGCTGTAATGTTACAGACCTGATGCGCGACACGTTGTCGCATATAGCTGATGGCTTCCAGATCCTCAGCCTTACTGGGATGGGCTATATCTGTACGCCTCAGGGGGAGGGGCCAAAAGCCTCTAAACTTGAGTTTTAAACATGCCTGCTCAGCCTTGAATTTATACTGACAGAACAGAGAAAGAGAGAGAGAGAGGAAAACAGAGAGATGGAGAGAGAGACCCGGGGTGAGGGGGAGGTTGTGTATGGGAATAAACTGAAGGGTCTTGGCTAATGTAGCATTTCCCAAGGCCAGTAGGAGGAAATCCACTAGCTGCATCTCCCTGGCCTCTGTGACCCCCCCTCCCCCAACCTCCCGGGGTTTCCCTGCGCAATGTGTAAAGCAGACAGGCCAAACACATCCTGGACGGGCCGAACAGGCCAAAAGAGGAACGTCCTGGAGAGAGAGATGAGGAGGAGGGTACGCCTGACATGAAGGAGCTCCACAGAAATCTAAAGACCACACAGACAGGAAGAGGAGTTCACTGGTGCCACCTGTGTGTTTACATATAGAAAGCATATCTGTGTGTTTACATATAGAAAGCCGGTGGATAAAGAAAAACCCACCACAATTTAACTGAGAGGGGCAAAAGAAATCACTGTACAATGCAGTGTTGACCTAAAGGGCAGGTGTATGGCCTTGCTGAAACTCTTATCACAGTCCAAAATCAAACACACACACACACACACACACACACACACAGAACTCTGCCACAAAATGCCAAAAATGTAGCTCAGCAAGCAGGATATGACCGGTGAAGAGATTTCAGACTGAGCCAAGGTAAACCTGGATCCATGGAGCCTTTTCAGGCGAACAGTGTCTCACAGCTTCGTGTGTACTCCTGTCTGGCTGAAGCACTAATCTTCAGCTCGGTGCCAGGAGCCATGGGAGGAGGAGGAGGAGGAGGAGTGCAAGACTTGGAGCTTGTCCGTCTTGTGTGGGACCTCCTAAAGATTTAGGAGAGAGACACTGTAGAACAGTTCTCTCGACTGTGCCGAACTTCAAGGAACCATTCAAGAAGTGAACCTAAGGTTTGGGAAATGAAGAGACTTCATGCAGAAGCTCAGTAATCTGCCAGGAATGCTTTAAATGAGAACATTTCCACACTCTAGATCAGGTTGGGTTCCCCAGACTTTGACTGTGGCCACTTGAAGTGAATGTGGAGCTCAAATACGCCACACCCTAATTGTTTACATGTTATGCTTTAGCAGTGTCCAAATGATGTGTTAACTCTCAATACCACATCCCCCACCAACTGTAACTCTGTAACCAACTGTAAAATACGACTGTTAATACTTTCCTTAGTAAAACACATAAGGTTTTGTAAAGAGCTCGGGGTGTTTTTGAAAGCATTTGAAAACGGAACTGCCAAGAATTTCTGGTGTCAGGTAGTCAGGACTAGCACTGAATTGTATACTACGCTGTAAGGTGAGTGAGGCCTAATACCTCCTTAGTTGAATCGCGATAGCAAAATGTAACAAATCGGGAGAGTAAAACGTAAACGAGACACCTAGCAGGTATTATCGTAAATAAATGTGTGTGTGTGTGTGTGTATGTGTGTATAATATATATATATATATATATATAAAGTAAAAGTTACCTATAAAGGCAGAAGCTTACTGATTTTTCTTGTTTTACTCCAGTTATGGTTTAACATGCGGCTCAGAACGGCATACACTATTCTAAGAAAAAACATGCTCGGGTCTAAGCGCATGTTAACACGGACGAAAACACCGAACAGCACGTGCGCCGTGTGGGGGAGAGTGCACGGGGTTCGAAGAAAACAAGCGCATTAGCATCCCAGCTACAACCGCTCGAGCCTCTTCCCGTCCATTTGGAAAACACGAGGATGTTTTTCGAGTGGCCGCGCTATAGCGGAGTGCATTTGGCAAGCTTTTGAAGTTTCTGAAAATAATGCGTCTTAAAAGCAGCCCACGGACGTACCACGAGCAGGTATTTCAATCAGAAAGCCCCAGAAACGCGGGTAGAAAGCGCACAGTCCCGTGAAGCAGGCTGCTTTGCTGAGCTTTTACTCAGAGAAAGGGAACATGGTTACAGTACCGACAAGAACTGCTGCATCCTTGTGGATCACTTCTAAAATATCTTAATGTTTTAGTCACTGTTGAACACACCAGTTGCGCTGTCCTGTTCTAGTGTTACTTGTGAAGCAAAGTTCTCGTTTACACAGAGCTAAATCAACGCTGGCTAATGCGTCGGACTGGGCGAGGCAGAAACGTGAGAATTGCAACACAGTTCCTTTTGTTTTCCTCTCTCTTACTCAGATTGCTGTTTCTGTTACACCCTCTGGGTCGTAAAAGCCGTCACCCAATATGGCACACTCGTAGGGCTGTAAAAACCCACACACGCCCATGCAGTGAAGGAGTGCAGAAAGCTTTACTTAACGTCGAAAGGCTGTGCGGCGTTAAAATCACAGGACCCCTGGCCTCACCCACGCTCAGGACGGCCCTTAGCCTGTCGACGTGTTTAAGGAGAGCGCAGTCTAGCAACGGAACACAAAGCAGCCGCTCCTCTTGTGTGTACACCTTAAGGTGAGAATTTAGGAACGTTGCTTGAGAACTGGCCTCATATCCGTTTTCTTTAAAAATGGACTGTGCCTTAAGAATACAAAGAACGATGAAATGAATGTGTCGTTCTGTGAATGTAGGAGATGGACACGTTGGCCTGTGGTACTGAAGCATTCACCATGCTGAACAAACATTAATTATAATAATTCTCCTGTAAAATGTAAAACTGTAAAATCTAATCCAAACCTAACCTAAATAAATGTTTTTGCACTAAAAGGAAGCATGTAGAACTTTAAAAAATGCCTTTTTGTTTACTAAATTTCTGGTTCTGATATGGTAGGATACCCATGACTCTATTTTCCCCACTTAGTAAGGAAATTATTATCCTGAAAATGTATGAACCCACCACTGCACACGCAGAGTCATCAGTTGTGTGTGCGCACGGCCGATAGAGAGAGCTACTGATGCACACTGAGCTGAGGGGAACGGCATGGACGAGAGGCCCTCATTAAGACTGAATTAAACACAGCTTTGATGAGGAGCCCTACATCAGCTCAGCCTGGCAGCACATGAAAGGACGACCTTGGATTCTCCAAAGCAGAGACGCACCGGGATGCATCCGCTCGCACAGACACAGGACACAGCAGCGCACACACATGTGCATATACACACGCAGAAGAACAAGAACGCAGTTATACACGCATGCACCTGCACGTGTGCGCACACACACACACACACACGCAGAGAAACAGGAGACTGAGGTGCATGAGTGACTTCAAAGCAAGGCAGCTGCAGAGACAGACCTGAGTGAATACATTGACTGGCTGCTGCTGGATGTTTCCCCGGGCAACGCTGCCCCTCGCACGATCACGGGAGGAGAGAGAGCAAAGATGGGAGACGAAACGCATCCGAAGGACGGAAAGACGAGCGCTTGCTTGTGAGAACAAGAGTGACGTATCTTAATGAATTCTGTTGTGGACGGAGGGATAGGTGGATGAGCAGGTGCCTTTTGGCCTCCGCTGGCGGGGAGCTCGAGCCCCGCGGTGGTTCTGCGCACGACCTCAATGTGTTCCTGTGTGAGGGGAAAGTGCCATTTACAGAGCCCACAGCGAAGTTCCAGTATGAACTCTAGCACCAGTGCGTCATTTCACACGAGCCCAATATTTAGCTTCCACCTGCATGTGTCTGGCAGTGACGCGAGAGTGCGCACACACACACACACACACACTGGGAGAAACCCAGACATTCATGAATTAAAAAAGCAACGTCTACCAAACAAGTGAACACCTGGGGAAAGAATCGAAATGTGGAATATAGTAAATAATGCATAAGCATGAGTTTGCGGGATCATGCGTGTGTGTGTGCATGTGCGTAAGTAATGATACCATCAGGGACTGGACACTGAACAGTCATGCAAATATGCGTGTGTGTGTGTGTTTATACAGTATGTATGGGCCTGAACCATGCAGGTTAGTGCAGGTCAACTGTAGACAACTGGAGTTTCCCATAATCTTAAGCAGGTCACAGCACACACTAAGTCACTTTACTGCCTGGATAAAAACTACAATCGCAACACACTTCTGCTGTCTGCAAGTATACATTTTTACTGAGAGCAAAACAGCATGTAACGATTTTGCCTTCAACGGTACAGCAGAATGTTGTAAATTCAAAGTTCTCAACAACAATCCCATCACCTGTCCTTCACAAGCAAACAGTATCGGCACCTAAAGTGTTACTGTAACAGTATCGGCACCTAAAGTGTTACTGTAACAGCGTCCCTTCAGTCATTATTATATAGAAGCATAAACATTCTATATTAAAATAAGCATATACATTCCAAAGACATCAAATCCTCTGCTTACATTAGAATTTACAAATTTTATACTTACATTATTGTCCAATAGAAAATATCTAATATCCACTTCTATGTTTCTGCTATAATAAGTATTTGTAAAAAATTTTCCCTTCTGTAATAACACTTCTTGTTGAAATGCCACAGCCTCCATCTCTCTTAGTTTGGGGAGAGTTGCTGTGGCAGACCAGCTCAGGTTTCATGGTCTTATGCTGTGTTTGTTTTACATTATTATACATGTTTCTTTCAGCTGTCATTCATTCACAATCTCTGGTCACAGTGCAGGTAGAAACAGCTCCCTGTGGTTGGTGCTGGGATTGCTGCTTCTCAACATATTCCCCAAATGTATTTCACTACAGATTACAGAACCCATGCCATTGTGATGTCATTAATTGTACATGTCATCACAGTGAGTAATATTTTAATACTTTTGATTTCATTGTCCAAGACAATGCTGAAGTAATCCAACGTGTTTAAAACATTGCTCCCTTCGAGCAATCCAGTGGAATATGTTAACAATTTAAGGTCATGGACATTGAATTAATCCGTTTTAAAAGTAATCTCCTCAACGCTGCCTGAGGTCATGCGTCTGATGTCATTTTTATCCTCTTATGTTTTTTCACTGTTTCCCTCTCGGTGAGACTTTGCTCTGTGCACACGCCCCGCTTTAACTGCGGCTGGAGCTGCTGTGGTCAGACTGCGCACAGGAGCAGCGTGGCGGTCCCGTACTCGGGATCGGCCTGCCGCTTCATGCTCTCATGGATTACCCAGATAAAAGTGTTACAAAATATGCAATTGCTACAACAAATGATTCCTAATAACAGATCTTACGTTATTGATGGAGTGGCTTCTTGTAAATGAACAATTTATTCATAATTTTTACAATTCAAAAAATATAATACACATGCATACACTTTGAGTACACCAGAAATAAATTTTAGGATTATGGAAAATACCTATAGAGACTCCAAATGACTTGTATAGATAACACCCAAACTAACACACACATGCACATAAAGTCTCTGACCATTTCCAGTTATAACATGAATATTCCAGATTGTGCCAAAATTATGCTTACACCTCCTGTAGACTTTTCCATCCGCTGTCTGACAACAGCGTCCAACTTCCCACCGCACATACTCAAAAGTACGAAATATGTAGAACTTTAGAAAGACAAATCAGATTTGATTGGTGCGAATGACGAAAGGGGAAAAATTCAGGACGCTCTGGGGATTCGGAGGGGCCGAGAAGAGAAGGTGTTCGGTTACCTGTGAAAAACACGGTGTGGCACCCGGACACAAGAGCCACTTGCTGCAGGCTAGCGCTCTCCCAAACCGCAACTCGCACCCATTGTGTGGGGAAACGGTAGCTGTGAGTCCGGGAGGTGCACGAGTCCACCCTCCCTCTGGGCTGTGTTTCCCTTGGCCCACATGCGCAAGAGTTGAATGCTTGCGTACATGGCATCCTTTTCCGAGAGGAAGCATGCGCACACACACACATGCACACGTGCCCACACACACACACATGCAGTGGGAGTTGTGTCCTAATGAGGCCCTGAGAGACTCTGCTGACCTGTCAGTCACATACTGCTCCATGCTGACATATGCTTGACAGTGGCAATGAGATATTTACTGGATTCACACACATACACACACACACACACACTGAAAGCAGGAAAGACGTGTTAAGGTAATATGCACTGTATCTGGGAGATAGGAGTTAAATCTTTAATAATACACACCAGGAAAGGAGAAATGGAGACAGTGAAGAGACAAAATGAGGTGGGGGGGGTGGAGGAATATCATTAGAGATGAAGCTCAAGGAACGTTTCCAGTCTTCCTTCCCATTTAGGAAACGTAATGTCTACCTTTGACACATAAACCTGATGCAGTGGCCGTCTGGCTTGAGCAGAACTGAATGCCCCTGTAATGAGCTGTAGACACTCTGAATCCCTGCCGGATCTGAGCTGAGAGCACAGAGCTCCTCTAAAAGCTAATGACCCATACAGAGTAATCACCTCAAACAAACACTTCATCAGCACGGTGAGAGAGAGAGAGAGAGAGAGAGAGAGAGAGAGAGAGAGAGAGCGAGAGAGAGCTGCTGAGACATGTTCGCTAAACAGTACAGACTTGTGGGAGAGGGCATCTATGTGAATACAGACAGTAGACACACACACACACACACACACACACACTAATTTGTAACACCACAACTCTAAACTTGAGCAGTGTTGTTGCATTCTTTTCCAGGGTGGGTTCTACCTCCTGCCTCTCCCCTGCACTAGTCTGGAGAAGACGAAGTGGTGGTGGGGGGGGTTACCGCTCCTGTCATTTCCACTCCACAGCCAAGCTCAATACGGTCCTTATGCCCTGGACACAAGGGACGGGCATTAAGGTAACACTGGTGCTAAACCCAGATGACACAATTAAACAGCAAATGAAACAACATACAGAGTAACATCTAACTCCCCTCATCCTCTCCTCTCCACATGGGGTGTTTTTTGTTTTTTTTACACAGTAGCAGGTCAGATTTCAAAATGGAATGAGACACTGATGAATCAGATGAAAAGGGTTTGCTTATTATGAAGTGTGTAATGCATTGCATACCTGTGTGTGTGTGTGTGTGTGGTCCCTTGGATGCTTCTTGGTGGGAGGTTTGGGGATCATGCTGCTCTTAGAGGATTCCCTCACCCAGTATGAGTAAAGCCCTCACTAACACACCTGCTTATCCTTACCATAGCTCCACCTTGCTACTGGACAACTCTCTCACACACACACACAGACACACACACACACACACACTGACCTAGTAATTAGTACAGCACCATGTCATTAGGGACTTATATGGTATGCTGTTATCACACCCTCATAGACATGGGTGCTGGAGGGGGAGGGGACATGGGTTTCCAAACACACCTATGAAGGCTGGGTGGTAGCACTTTTGGAAAAAGCATTTGTCTGAAAAGCTCACAGGAGGGGACGATCCATCTAATAAAAATGCAACGCTGCGTTTTTATCACTGGATGACCAAACGCTAGGGCTACTACTCTGCTCCTGTTAAATTAGTCAAAGCTGTAGAAAGGGGGCTGGGGGTTGAAAGCAGTGTTTGGCCTCTTCCCTGATGGTCATGCCCTAGTTGTTCTTTTGTGATCTGCAGTGATGGGGGGCCTACATGACACGTGAAGCAAATGTCTGGGAAAGTATGACATCATCAATCCTCGCCAAACCGGTGGACCATGAAAGAAAAAAAAAGTTTATGAAGAGAATTAACAACAAAAAAAATCCCTTCAGTGTATTGTCGTCATTCACAAATCAATTGACGTACAGGAAAAGAAACGCTACATTAATGACATTATAAGCAGAGCTTTAGCCGTGTTCTTTTTCGGTTCTCTAAAACTACAGAGAAAACACGTCTTTGTAAACCATTAATCGGACAGTCGCACACTTCATGAACATAATCAACTTCATGTCTTTATGAATATCAATAATGTGAACTAACGCCGATCCTGGGTGCCAGGGAAGCATTTCAAGAAGCACTCGCGAACAAACTGTTCCTTTAAGCTCCTCTCGGTGTCCGCGTGCTGAATGGAGTGTCGTTTTTCAGCCCAAACTCCTCCTCTGCATTCTAAACAACCTGCCTGGCTGCGCCTCCACTCCAGCACGCTCTGCTGCGCAATCCCCGTCAGCTAACGTGCAGGCGAAAATACCTCCGGCACTACAAAGACGTGTTTTTTTTACGATTTCATGAATTACTTGAGAAATCATGTCGTGCCCACGACCGAGAGAAATGAGTAGATGATTTTTGTAAAAAAAATCTATTTTTTTTTACACTTTCTCGCGCAATTCTATGAAGAAAAAAAGTCTTGGGAAAGAGTGAAGAGTCTACGTGACCGTTGCAACTTTGTAATCTCTGGGTTGCTTGTAGTCGAGAGTACGTGCGTTGAAGGAAAAGTAGTATTACTTTTTGCCTCTTTGGAAACAATCACCTTGAACAACAAGTGTGGATTATAGAAAGTGAATTGATCTCACTTTCGAAGTTCGGTTGGACTCTGGCGCTTTGTTCTCAAATTTAACAAGACAAACAGCGAGGCTGCACGGTAGTCTAATCCAACGGAGCACACAGCCAAGAAACTACGGTGAGGGCAGGAGTTTGCTAAATTGTTGCGCGGCTCTTGAGGTAGCTTATTTTAGGTGCCCAAGAAGTAGGTTTACCAGGATCCGTTGTAAGCGATAAATAACTGGAGTCGTTCGTCTGTGAAGTCATGGACAACCTGGAGTTTTCTTCCTTTGCCAAGGATTATTTCTGAAATCGTGGGAACTGTTTGACAAGTTTTTTTTAACGTGATTTCATGCTCCTCGAGAACTAAGCGGACTACAGGGTTTTTTTTATCTGCGAAAAAGTCGTTAGGCTACAGTTGGTTTCACAAACCCACGTTTTTTTGCGCTGCTCATTGGGAAGGGAATACATTATTATTGTATCAAATATAAACATGCCACAACTTAACGGAGGTGGTGGCGATGATCTCGGGGCGAATGATGAAATGATCTCGTTCAAAGATGAGGGAGAACAAGAAGAGAAAATTTCAGAAAACGTATCGGCCGAGAGAGATCTGGATGATGTGAAGTCTTCTTTAGTAAACGAGTCCGAAAACAACAGCAGTTCGTCTGATTCTGAGGTAAGTTGCTTCCCAAACATTTGTTTCAACAGGTTACATTGTTGTCACAACCAAACGTGGTTTACGACAGAAAACAACAGCCGTGTTTACGACGGAAATAGCTCAAATTAATTTATTTTCTTTTATATTGGATATTGTTTATTTTCATCCACCAGCAAACAGAGAGACGCCCTCAACCAAGATCTGACAGTGAAAGTTACGAGAAAGCCCGAGAGTATTTTAGTGAAGGTAGGAGACGATCTGTTTCATTTATTTATGTGTCATTAGTTTGACACTCTCCCACGATGTTTCCCTAATTATACCTTTCTCCTTGTTCCTCTTCCAAAGCTTTGAGAAGACAGCAAGATGGAGGCTTTTTTAAGAGTCCCCACTATCCAGGTTACCCTTTTCTAATGATACCAGATCTTACCAACCCTTATTTGTCAAGCGGCGCCTTGTCCCCCAGCGCTAGAACGGTGAGTAAACATAAATAATAAAAATAACATTTAAACGTAAAGATGTTCAGATGTGTTTAACGAAACGCCGAGCTCCAGTTTGGAGTTGTAATGACCCAGTGACAAGTTTTTAATGGACCGTGTTACTGTAGCGATATGGGAACCGCCATATTTCCTTCAAGTGGCCTACGGAGGAGTTACTGAACTTCTTTGTTCGCCTTGAATTGTACGAGTGATAAAAGTTGGGGCCAAACGTCCCGTTTCGCCGCTGTGTGCGTTGGTATTTCTCGAATTTCAGAACCCGCTGAGAACTAACGAGAAACAAATGGCACCGTACATTTATGGTCACACGAAGTCGTATAGATCGCTCTCAGTTTGTTAAATCTCTATACCTTCTGGGTTCAACATTACAGCAGACTATTGTAGTCTGCTCGGCCAACTCGTGTGTGTGTGTGTGTGTGTGTGTGTATGTATATAATATAATAAATATAAGCATTGTCTATAAATGACCCCAACCCAGAATAAATCTGGGTGCACAATCTTATCTTTTATGATTTTTCTGTGTGACGCATGTTTTATGTTGGCACTCTCCCGTGTACTGCATTCCATTTAAATATGTCGGGAAATGTTTTCATACAAACTTGTGTAGTATCTGTTAGGTTTATGCTGTGAGCCTGGTCAACATAATTATATGGTACTTGTTAAGATAATTTTGGTTTAGGTTTTAAGACAAAAGTGTTTTTTTTCTCTCTCCATAGAGTTAATGACTATTTGAGGCCACATATTACTGCCTGTGACAGTTGTAGACATGTATTTGAGTTTTAGCTACTTTATATATGCAATCATTTAGTGTTGTTAGGTCTTCATAGTCATAACTTTTGTTGTCTTTAATTGTTTAAATTAAAACTTTTTTTTTCGTTTTTGCTTGGCCGTCATCTTTATATTTGTGTAGGTGAAATACTTGGACTAAGGGAGTTAATGCCCACCAAATTCAATTCAGAGCCTCCCAACCTTTGCCAGTAATTAAGTGTTTTTCCGTTTGCTTGTTTTGCCTGAGTGAGAATTAGATTAGCACAGCCAAGTAACAGGAGGATGTGCACTCTGAAAGGTTAACAGCGCGCACTTTGTGTCGTGTCCAAGACGTTGGTTTGCGGAGCGTTTGCGAGGGCCTGGGGGACGCCGTGGCTGGTCCTCGCCCGCTCCATCCCTTCCGAGCCGTTTGAGTGCTCCGTCGCCGCTCTGGGATGCTGTGGCTGGCCTTTCAGCCCCACAGGCAGCTTCATTCAGATTCGTTTGCATAGGGCCCAGCAGGCTTTCGTGTCCGCTTTGGCCTGCGAGGTGTACATCAGTCCTGCTAAAGAGAACAAGAGAAAGAAAGTTTGGGTCTCCACAAACTGAGGCGAAAAGCTTTTTTTTTCTTCCTTCTCTCTCTCTTTCTTTCTCTCTTCTTTTCCCCATCTTTTCTTTTTTTCTTTACCTAAACTGTGAACCATCTCCTCTAAATCTCTGGGTTACACCACTATTGTTTATTTCAACCCACAAATCCTTCTCTTCGCCCTGAATCCCAATGCCATTGGACTGAAAAGCAGCCCACCCCTCCAGCACCATCACCAACTCCTTCTCCCGTTTTTCTGTGCCCCCCACCGATCTCCTCCCGCCTCCCTACACACGCTCCCTCCTTCCACAGTCCCCTCCATTCAATTACAGAGGCATTAAGCCCGCATTGTTATTCAGAGGGGGTGCTTGATGGCTTCATTGGGGAGCTCCATAGGTCCTCATTAGCGTAATGGCTCCTCATAACGCACTAGGTGCATACCATTGCAAGGACCTTCTTTTGTTTCTTGACCTATACAAGTTTTTTTTTTTTTTTAAAGGTAGAATTGGCTTAAATTATCTTTTGCTACACGCCTGTGAACTTCCCCACCCCCGCATCCACCCCGGTTGGTCCCACCTCCCCTCATTTGCATGTGGCACTAATACCTTTCACATATGCGTTCATGTAGACGTTAGCGTGTGAAATAGGGCGCTGGCTTGCTTTGTTTTGTGCAGTTGTCCGATTCAATTAGATTTTAAGTCGTGCTCTGGTTTAAATGGCGGATTAAGGTGTTCTTGTGGCTGGTGTGTCCTGAAGACCTCTATTCTGTCCAACACTGGAGAGGAAGAGGCTAATGTGGGCTTCCTTTAAAACATGAAGATGGTGTCACTTAAGGTCAGGATTAAAAGAGCATCCTGCCTTTCGTTAAGTTCATCTGATTGGAGAGAGGCACGTGTGCCTCTTTCCTCTTTCCACTGTAAATGAGACCTTGTGCAAATTTACACAGCCCTCTTAGGGGAGTGAATATAGTCTTATTTCTGTCCATGCTCTTGTTTGAAACAGGCAGCGGTGGCATGTGATGGTTTGTTGGAGTTTGCGACCAGTTCTGCTCCTGACAAACAGGAATCCGTGTTTTATCGAGTAATCACAGGAAACAAGCAAATCACACACTGAGATGTCCCAGACTCTCTCGTCCTTAAACTTATCAGATTAAGACCTGTGTGTGTGTGTGTGTGTGTGTGTGTGTGAGAGGAGGTCATTAAGGCAGATGAGCTTAGTCTGTCAATCAACACCTTTCGTCTGAGCTCTGACTCCCTCACTGAGTGGCTGGAATTCTCAGATATTTACACGCTAATCTTAAGCCGCCCCTCGCACCGACACCACCGCAGCTGTCAAAATCCCGTCAGGGCCTTTCCAAACAAACCCAGAGGAGATCCTCAGAATCTCAATTATCTGCCTTTCTTTCCTCAAATTTGAACTGGTGACTTTTGAAACAAACGTACAAATATACACCCTGTTTGCCAGAAGGATAAAGCCTAGGCCTGTGTGTGGTTTTTGGTTTTTTTTTCTCCCCTCCCTCTCCTCAGTCGGAATGTGAATAGCTGCTCGCACTGTTCAGAGAGATTGCTATAGGAGATGTCAGGGTGTGTGTGTGTGTGTGTTTGATGACTGACAGGCAGAGGGTTTTATTGGAGACTGTAGGTGTGTGACACAAAGGCGGTGTGGTGACCAGCTTTTTTGAGGCTTTCAGAAAGCGATTTGCATGCAGCAAAAATGCCAACAAAAAGCTTCCAAGACCTGTGTAGACGAGACTGGAGAGCACAAGATAACGTCTGGGTCAAGTTTCCTGGCTAGCACAGGAACAGGCGCGTCCGCTCACGGTGCTGTGTGATTGGCTTCTGTATACCAGTATGGTTGCTCTCTTGGATCATCTGTAGTTTCCTGGATTATCAAATGCAGATTATCACTTTTTTTTTCTTAATCCGCATCAGTAAAATCCAAGATATCTTGACATACAACATTAAAGGGGAGAAGGTCACAGGTTCTGCACATGATCAGAGTTTGGGAGACTTGCTGGAGTTGGTCCTGGAATGTAAACAATGGTGATGTGTTAAAGAAAGGATTTGTGTTTGGTTTCCTTCACCTACCATTATGCCATGCATGAGACTAGAGACTACTTTAAAGCCAGAATCGTGTGTGTGCATGGGGGGGGCATTAGTGCATACGTACCTTCATACTGATGTACACGTATGCTGCTGGAGCCTGTAGGACCAAGCTCTTCGTGGCTTTTCATAAGCTTAAGGAACATCATTTAATATAAGCTGTGTCAGTATGTCTAGAAATGTCAACTGTAAGTGTCCCTGAGAACTGGGTATGCAGACTGTCAAAGAACCCCCCCCCCCCCCCCACATTGCAGTGCTGACGCTTTTCGCTCGTTCCTCTCATTCGTATGTTCGAGGAGTTTGACATATTCTTCTCCAAGGACTAATGATCTCTTTAATGCTGGGTGAACTGGAGGGATTCAGGATGAAGCTTAGACCTTGGGCTCATTGTTAAACATTCAAGCTTCTCCTTAAGCTGGAGGCAATGGGCCCTACTCAGACCAGAGCTAAACCAATTAATCATTTTCATCGGGCAATATTTAGCTTTGTGAGACCTGTCCTCACTCGTGATGGGCGAAGGCTTTGATGAATTTTATTTAATTTTTTTTTTTTGCAAGACTTAGGCCAGAGCCTTAGAAATGAAAGGCACTGTGCATTTCAGAACTTTGTACACGACTCCCTCTTTCACTGTCCCTAGCCTGCAGGTCACAGTAGGTCAGCATTCTTTGTGCTGTAGGCTGCTGTCTCTCCCCACTGATTCTGCCATTTAAATCTGCAGAAAGCTGTAGATATGTTGTGATTGCTAGGGAACCTGGCGGCAGTGGCGCATGTGCCCGCGTGTGCCCGTGCATGTGAGAGACGGTCCTTGCACAATCGGTGGGTCGAGGTGCCTTGTGTGACATATTTGTGCTCCTGGACCAAGCTGTAGACTAGAACAACATGACTCTCCTTTAGCAGCGGTGCTCTGGGTGGTGCCAGTGCCCGAGCCTGGACTGGCGAGCAGTACCAGCTCCACAGGTAACATGGGTCAAAGTGTTTAGTCTGGTCTGCAGTCCAGTCCAATGTGGGGGTGGTAGTCCAGTCCAGTGTGGGGGTGGTAGTCCAGACATCTTCCTCTTCCTCTCTGCAGGGTAGAAGGAGATGTAAGCACAGACCTCGTCCTCCTTCTGGTGCTTTTGTGCTTGGGTGAAGTGTTGCGGTTGTTCTCTCTCTCTCTCTCTCTCTGTCTGTGTGTGTGTGTGTGTGTGTGTGTGTGTGTGTGTGTGTGTGTGTGTGTGTGTGTGTGCAGGCACGTTCACACTTATGTGCTTGTGTAGTCTGGAAAATTTTGATGGTCAGGTACTTTGGGAATTTGCTTCAGGTTTAACTTTAAATGATTCATTTATAATTTAATAATGGGTTTAAACTGCTGGTGCGAGAGGAGTCCATGTGTCCTGCATGCCTTGGGCCTTAGAAAATCTCTAGAAAGTTCATTCACTGTCGTAGAAATGCCATTGAGCCTTTATAAGCTCCTCTGTCTTGGTGTTTAGGTTTTCTTCTTCCACACTTCATCTCACCCAAAATTGTTGGTACAAAACTAAAAAAATATGTTTAATTTGAAAATAGGATTATGGTGTGTGTTAGAGACTCGGGTAAACTATGAGAGTGGAGCGTTGGTAGTGGAGACGTGTGTTCAGTAAACAGCATTGGTAGTGCAATTTAGTGGCTGTCTAGCTAGTCCTGGCCCACAAAAGGGGATCCCTAACCAGGTGTGTGTGTGTGTGTGTTCTCCTCACTCTGATTTGTTGAACTTTGCCAGCGCTGGCTTTCCTGCTCTCTTCTGCCTGGTTCTCTGGACGCTGGAGTTGGCACACTCCGCACCTCCCCTCTCTCGCTAGCCCTCTCTGACATTAGTTATTCTGTTTATAGCCTCTCTGGCTTTTCAAGAGCCCTTCAGGAGAGACTCGTCACCCTTTGAGGACTGGCGAACCAACCAATCCCTCAACACACACACACACACACACACACACACACACACATTCACTCTCTCTCTCACCAACCAATCCCTCAACACACACACACACTCACTCTCTCTCTCTGTGTTTTGCACACCCACTCGCCAACGACTCCCTGCGTTCTGTGACATCAAGGGAAGCCCTTTGAAGTCCTGAGGAAGAGTGCGCGTATAAATTTATTTCCTCATCAATTTATTAATCTGAGGCGGGCGTTTTGGAGGCGGCCAGGTTCTGAGAGGAGAGCTGCCCGCTCGCTCGCGCTGGGCTCTGGGACGGTGTGGCAGGCGCACCAATGCGCCCGGGCTGCCGTACAGGCGCTCTGCCTCTGTGGACAGGGCCCTCTCTGTGGACACAACGCACATGCACGGCTTCAGAATGAGACCCATTTAAGGGAGCAGGGGGAAGCAGCCCAGCGTCAGCAAGCACTTGCTTATACTTTTGCATCTGAATATAGATATTGTGTGTGTTGTATGCGGGCGCGTGTGTGTGTGTGGGGGGGGGGGGGTGTGGGGGTGTGGGCGGGTGTGTGTGCGGGTGTTTATGATTGAGTGTATAGGGGTGTGTGTTTACTCTCTCCTATCCCCACAACCCCTACGAGGAGTGTTGAACTACGAGCAGAGTTGAACTGCGTGGTGTGACTTCTCTGTTAGCTAAGCTGCCATTCAATTAGCTGGATTTGGCTAAAGTCAGTGATGGCTAATTGTGGCATATGGAATCTTAGCTGTAGGCTTAGATCAATTCTACACCTACACACACATTATGGCATTATAACATTTTGGTGTGTCTGTGTTTCCGTCTAATCCTAAAGTCTAGTACTATGTAATGCGTAATGAGAAACAGTGTAGCTTGGCACTCGAGCAAACCTGCACAGCTGTGTACAACAGTAAAGAACACTGACCATGAGGACATGAGTGTGTGAGAGAGAGGGAACAAACCACCACACGTTCTTATCGTATGTGAAACTAACCAACTGGTGGAGTGTCCATGTCCTGTGTAAACGTATAGGGATGTTTATTTCAGCAGGGATCGTATGTCCTGTCCCCCCCCCCCCCCCCAATTCAGCCCCAAGCCAACTACCTTGGGGCATCAGGGTCGCCCTCTGAGGGCGTTGTGGGGGTGGGAGGAGGGCGATCCATCTCTGCCTCTCTGGGCGATAAGGCCTCTCGGTCTGATTGATAGCAGGGCTGCAGACACAGTGCCCCCCCCAGCCCCCAGCTGCACAGGGGTCCCAGGGGATGCTGAGTGGCCCCTCGCTCACAGCCCTGGGTTTCATTTCACATGTAGAGGCATCTAGGCTCTTAAACCAGGGCACTAAGTGCTAGACTCCAGGCTAATAAAACCAGATTGTTGTGTGGGTTTGGGTTGGGGGGGGGTGGAAGAGAGCAAGAGAGAGAGAGAGAGAGAGAGAGAGAGAGAGAGAGGAGGGGTGTAAGTCCCAAACAGAGCTTCATCAGTCTGGTATTCCAACCAGATGGTTTCAGTTAAAGCTTAGGAGAGAGAGGTGGGGGGGGGGGCAATTGGGAGAGGAAGAGCAGGAGGTTGGGGTGGGAGAGGCCGAGATCTGCCTCCGATAGGCCACATGGCTTTAGGTGCTGGTGCACACTGTGAATGGAAGAAGGGCCAGAGCAGAGAAGAGCAAGTAGAGAGATGATGACCACGTGTGGGTGTGTGTTTGCACCCTATACCTTTTAAAAGAGGAACAGCTCTCTTGAAACCATATTAGGGGTGATTACACTGCAGAGTCTGGGTTGGGGGGTCTGGGCCTGAGCCCCACCCCCCTACCCCCACACCTGTACAGGAAGCCCAACGCCGAAGAGGAACAGGGGAGAGGGTTACATTAGTGCTTCAGCGCTCCACCGTGCTGCTGGGACAGCTCACGCACTCTGGCTCATTACTACGGAAAAACGTTTGCAGGGGAGATGTAACATACTATGGGAAAACCGGAGCCCGGATAAACGTGTAAGCATGTCGAGACCGGCTAATGTAGGAGGGGTCAAAGGAGAGGTGAGGGATGTGGGCGCTGGGGGCGGGGCTGACGGGCCGCGGCCACTCAGACTTGGAGGGTACCCGTCTGTAGCCCTGCCCATGAAGCTGGTCTTTCCACGGACCTTTCCAGGGCATGCAGGGTCTTCTGGCTTTCTTGTACCCACACGCTCTGCTTTTTGCGGTCTTGGTTACATGGAAGTGGTTGAGGGTTTCACGCACTAATCACACTGTCCACTAGGGGGCTTGGGGAGGAGACTGTGAGTGCAGGAGGCCCCCTCTCGCTGCCTGCGGGAAATGTCGTCTTGTGGTTTCCTCTCCGCTCGCTCTCCCTGTACCACCAGTTTCTCTTTCTATTTTCCCTTTCTCCATCCTTTCCCTCACTCCACCCCTTTTGCCGAGATCCAGATGGGAGCAATTAGCCGGCAAGCTAACGCAACTCCGGGCGAAGCCTCCCCGACGGTGGTAGCAGGAGCGGTCGGCCATGACAGAGGCATGCACCCGTTGCCGTGGTGTAAGCGGCCTGCTTGTCGCCATGGTGTGGCCGGACTGCTCGGAGGTCATGACGAGGCCCCTCTGCCAGCAGTCCTGCTGTTACTGGCTCTACCGCTGTCTGTGCCTGCCTTACTGAGCAGAGGGCCACAGTACTGAGCAGAGGGCCACAGTACTGAGCAGAGAGCCATATTCTTGCCCAGCCCATCTCGCACGTCCTTATGCTTTCACTGGTAGCGCTGGGTGGGTTTGCTTTGTGCTTTGGCCCTTCGGCATTAACTAACACACACACACACACACACGTGCATGCATACACCCCATCACTGGTGACCTGTGAATAGGTTTGTACTGTATGGGTAGGTGTTGCGGCTTCTGTGTTATACCAGCTGTCATCACAAGGTGTGTGAGTGCAGGACTCACTCGTCCTCACTGGAGCTGGAGTTTGTTTCACACAATTAACTCTGGTTTGGTTTGGAGGATCATTAGAATGTGTAATGATCAGCGTTTGAGTACTCATGTTATTTTAGTCTGTGCAGCAGTGAAAATGGGGTGGGTGCGCGTGCGTGCGTGCGTGCGTGTGCGTGTGCGTGTGTGTGTGCGTGTGTGTGTGCGTGTGTGTGTGTGTGTGTGTGTGTGTGTGTGTGTTGGCAGGCCAAGTGCTGGTACTGAATGGGCTCTTTGAGTGCTTCAGACTGTGATGTGTTGCAGGACAAAGGCCTTGTAGCAGCAGCTACACACACGTCCACCCAACACACACACACGTCCACCCAACACACACACACGTCCACCCAACACACACACACACACGTCCACCCAACACACACACACACACGTCCACCCAACACAC
>JAOXYF010000016.1:1771884-1783191 GCA_028565775.1 Sternarchorhynchus goeldii
CCCCCCCCCAAACCTTAGTCCTGTCTAGACTCTAAAAACTTACGGATATATGTGTGGATTTTTCAGGTACACCTCTCCTAACTACCACTGAGACAGGTAACACTTTAGAGCCAAAAATAGATGTTACCTCAACAGACGGTGCATTAGACACCAGCATGCCAGAGACGCCAGAAGATGAGAATGAGATTAGGGCAGAAGATGAGGAGCCAAATGATAACCAGCTGATTGATGAACAGCAAAAAGAACAGAATGACTCCCTGCAGAATGAACAGCCCCATGATGAAGGGCAAGAGGATGAAGAGCTGGATGAGTCTCAGAAGAATGAAGAGCAGGTTCATGAGCAGCAAGTTGATGAGCAGCAAAATGATGGACAAGATGAAGAAGAAAAGCAGATAGATCAACATGAACATGAGGAAGTCCAGGAAGATGAAGAACAGAAGAAGGATAGTGACAAACTGAACGAAGACGAGAAAAAGAATCAGCATAATGAAAATCAACTGGATGATGAACAACAGAAAGATGAAGAGCAGGATGAGGAACCACATAATGGACCTAAAAAGGATGAAGAGGATGTCAGTGATGGTGTTGTAAACAATAATAACCATGAGAAAGATTATCGAACAGAATTTAAACCAGACAGGACTATAAATCGGAAAGTGATATTTAACTCTCAGATACAGGAGGATAAAAGTAGTACTAAAGTTCCTATTGAGGATGAAGAAGAAGACGTAGCCTCACTTAACGCCGATGTGAGTGTCCATGAGAAAGATGAGAAAGTGCAGAGAAAAGCTCCGCCACAGGAGGAGAGCAGTCATTTTTTTACCTACCTTGTCTTTACTGCGCTGCTGGTTGCCGCCCTCTACATTGGATATCACAACAAGCGAAAGGTGGGTGTCTTCTGCGTTCTTCTTTGAGGCACAATGAGGAGTGAGATGATGTGAGGGCCAGACTGATATATGCGTTCTCCAACACCTCCATCCCCAGATCATTCATTTTATTATTGGAGCCAGGACATCAAGGGCTTCCCGGAGACCCAACTCAGCAGACTATCAGAAACTTGATTATCACGTAAGTGTTAAAGTGAACACGCATGAACAGCAGACCGTCTTTACCCCATGACAGATGTGTAGGGGAAGATGCTGATGGTAAACTTCAGGTTCTATTTATTGCTTTATTGGTATGTTTCCATGTACCTTTCTTACTGAATGTCCTCTTTGTAAACATTTGAAAGGATACATTCAGCATTCACAAGGAAGAGACTGAGATTCATAAGGGTGTTAGAAGTTTGCTTTTACCATGTGGGAATGATGTGATGGTGTGTAGTCTGTAGCTGTGTAGTCGCTGGCTAAGTCTGACGATGCAGTCACTCAAAGGATCTAAGTGTCTCTCGTTTACCAATTACTAAACAATTTTATAAGGTAATCGTCACTATTGTGTCTTAATCTGTTGTATGCTTTTCTGTTGCAGTGATGAAGACCAACAATATAACTACTGGACAAATGGACTTAACTTGAATTTCAGGTTTCATGAAGATTAGCTCAATTGTTTTCTGATATATTTAACTTCCAGGGAAGGTTGGTTACTGCTTGACAGATATTGTGTGTTGCTACAAAATCTCTTCTTGACTGAAAAAGGATCTGAATTTGTATGGTGGTTCATATGACATACATAAGTTTATCATGATTATAGTTACTGGGTTTCCTTGATTGTGGGGTTTCTCTTTGAGTTGTTTTTGAAAGAAAATGTATGGTGGGTGTTCTGAGTGATGGAGTGTAGTTAGATATGGTTTTGAGTGTGTGAGGGGAATATAATTAGTCTTCTGTGTGAAAGCAGGGAGTCAGTGTTGGGGTGCTGAATGTGGGCTGGCTTTTGATTCGTGTGGGGAAAATTGGGACCCTCAGACCCTCAGGTGCTGGTAGGGCAGTGGTGTCCACCCTCATCTGTAGAGAGTTGGTATGGTTACAGGTTTGCATTGCAACCAAGCAGGAGTCCTTTTGATTCCACTTATTCTGGTGTCTCAAGCTTGACACAATTGAGGGCTCCTGCCCGTGTGGCCAGAGTAGGGTTGCTCTTAAAGAATAATCTCAGAATGCTACAAAACTAATGTGCACACACGTACACAGACTGGGAGAAGATGAAAATAAGTTTCCTTACCAAAGCTGAAACTGACACATTCTAGAAACAAATGGGCAGAGAGATGTTTAAAATGTCCCCCCAATTGGGGTTTGCTGACCATACATTTCTGCCAGTTTGATTCTGTAACAAATTTCTTTGTACTTTGTGTTTGAAAGTGACAGCAGAGAAATGACCTTTTATATGTTACTCAAAGATGATGGAGAACGTTACTTTTACATCTAATTATGGTGTGATTTTTTTACTAATGGTGTCACTTATTTCACTGAAGATTAAAAACAAACAAATTCCCTTAAGTGTCTCACTTATTTCGAGTAGTTATAGTTTCATCGCCTAAATTACATATTTTTTATCATTTACATAAATTGTTGTGAATTTTGGAAAAGCAAAGGTTATTCTTAAATATTGTTTCATTTGTAATGCCTAGGAAGTGGCCCAAGAATTTATTTAACTGTAGGTATGTATTTATATTAATCTGTCTGTCTAGCTAGCGAGCTGTGTACTCACTCATGTGACACACATGTTCATATACAGGTTTGTTCTCTGTTTCCTTATGCTTTGACTTCTGGCACCCACACCCACTAAGAAAACAGCAAGAGCTTTATCTCTCGCCTTAGGGCTCTCGCTGTAATGCGCTATGGTTGCTGAGTATGTGTGAATTTTTATATAAATATATTAAGGCCACCAAATGCTTTTTTTAAGGCAGATAACGGTAAACAATAGGCTTGACCATAATGTGCCATTTACAAACATGAAAGTTAAGTAAAAATGAAAGACGGAGTACAAAACAACGTACCCCATTACTGACAATGTCGTCACTCTTCTTTCAGGGGAAACACCCGCCTACTTTCTCTCAACACGGAAGTGTTTGACGTTGTTTTCCAGAAACACGTCCTTGTGTTGTGTTGCACTAGGTTTCTATAATTAGAGTGTGTTTTATGACAGTTTTGAGATTGTGTTTATTCTTGTATTTAATCTAAAACCATAATGCGCTTAACAGTACTGTTTTTGGTCTTGTCGTGCTTGTATAGTTGTAAAGGTAAGTGACACTTCTGTAGCTTTGCTAAGTATCGCTGGACAGACACTAAAATTTGCTGCATACTCTAGCTGACAAATAGCCACGAGGAAACAGTCTTTTCTCCGGTAGCTGAACTGCTAAGCCAAGAGTTACCAAGATTACTAACCAGTTATCTAGCTAGCTCGAAAGCTGTTGTCATACACAAATAAAAACAAATGCAGGACACATCTTGGTTTGACCTATCTAAGCAACCATATTATTCTACATTTCTCACGTTTCATGACATTGGATTAACAATGTTATAGCAATACAATCTTAGCTACACGTGGTTTTAGCCACTTAATATACTGCTGATCTCTTTTATTACTTACTACAGTGACAGAAATCTTTATTTGAACTTTGTGTCCAGGTGATCAAGGTCCAGGTGATCAAGATGAGTTGAACATTTCAGTAATAAACAAAGATGGAAAAAATGCATCACAGAAAGCTCCAAGTTCCAAAAAAACCAAACAAGCGCTTATGGAAAATTCACCTGCTAAGATGGATAAGACAGTCATCAAACTGGTCAATGAGACAAAATTATTAAAGAATGGGGGGAAAAAGATGAATTTATCAGAACAACTGATGATAAATGAAACGGACAAGCTAGTACCAGCAGTGAAGACAATCAATAAGACAGTCAGCAAGCAAATATCTGGAAGCCAATTGGATGCAGATGACAACATATTGAAAACAGAAGAGGTCACCCCAGGAGATGATCTCCAATCAGTGGTGATGGCAGGCAATAAGACGGACAAGCCGAAACCAGACAACAGACAAGAGAAGCTGAAGAAAGGGCAACAACCAGGCCCAAAGTCAGTATCTGACCAAGAAAAAGAAACCATAACTGACGCAGACCAGCAGAGACCTGAATCAAAAGATAAGAAGACTGAGAATGAAACTCCAGGAGAGAACGAGGGTAATGAAGAAGAGGTGATGAATAGTGCAGATAAGAGGGGGGGTCAGGCGTCTCCTCCTCAGCCACAGGAGGAGAGCAGTCACTTCTTTGCCTACTTCATATTCATGGCATTGCTGGTCGCCACCCTCTATGTTGGATATCACAACAAGCGCAAGGTAAGTCTTAAGGTGGGGGTGGGGGGGGTATGACGATGACGATGACTGTCTTCTTTTTTAAAAAGACGTTCTGTCACTCACTCCTCTCTTTCTCTGTCTCTTACTCTCAGATCATAGCTTTTGTGCTTGAGGGCAGGCGGTCAAGGGCCCCACGGAGACCCAAATCGTCAGACTATCAGAAACTTGATCAACATGTGAGTCGTGACATAAATACATGTCCTGCATGAAAGCATGGCAATTGGAACACTGTTATTTTACATTTATATAAATTACAATTTTAGCCATTTACTTTGAATTGTGACCGAATACAATTTGAGCATTTGAGGGTTAAGAGCCTTGGTCAGGGTCCCAACAGTGGCAGCTTGGCACAGTTGGGGCTTGAACCTGCAGTCTCTTGATTACTAGTTAAGTACCTTAACCACTACACAAGTGCTAATAAGTTGTGACCTTTTCTGTCTAGGACTGGTTTAGAAATCTTAGTTATTGATGACAAATAAATATTAAGCTGAATATACTCCCTGCCTTTTGTTAAATGTAGAATTAAAATTGTAATAGATGTTGATATACAAAAGGGAAGGGTTAAAAAATGAGCATGTCAGACCTCCATAGCTTTCATTACACCTGACTACTGAATGCCATCAAAATTGGTTTGTTCCTTGAAATTAATATCAGTGTTGTACTTAAAACTATCTTTTGTATGTTTTCTATTGCAGTGAAGACCTGTGACTGCAGTGCTGAAAGTCATGAAACCTGTGACTGCGAAATTTGAATTTTGCAGCATGGAACCCACCGCCAGAAGTGTGTAGGGTGTTCTTTTTCATTCAAGATTAGGAATTTGAAGTTTAAGCACTGACTGATAGTTACTGTGATAATTTATAAATTGTATAATTTTCTATTTTCATTTTTTGTGAAAATCTTGACAAAATGGAGGTGTGTGTGTGTTATTACGTTTTGGCTGTGTTCTTGCATGTCCCGTAACCTATAAGAGCTTTTCATAGGCTAAGGGAGAACAGAAAGGTGTTATTTTTCTTTCAAATGAAACATTTTTCAGAAGGCTTAAACATTCTGGTCTCAGCAAGGGCATTCATTTTGTGTAGATTAAAGTTTTTTAAATGTGTTGTAATGTTCCTGAGGCTGTGTAAAGGTGCAGATGTCCTTCTGATTTAAACCATGGAAGCACTGCACAGCTACATGATGAAATGATCTAGTCCAGTGTCCAGAATGTCCCTGCTTTTGTTCTGTGTTGAAAGGAGGAACCAGTTAAAAAATATAGACTGGTTAAAGACTGTATTAGGAATTGACTGTAAACCTCTGGGTTAGGTAGTGAGGTAGTGAGTCTGCTCTAAGCACATTGCACTCAATTAATGATGAAAAGATGACACAACTGTGTGTGTCGGTCCAGAATCAAGTACAGTTTCTGGATTTCCTTGATCAACGAGTCATTTCAGTTAATCAGTTAATTACCATGTTCCAGAGGTAATGGAGTAGGCAAACCTTCAGATAATTCTGGACTTTGGCCCTCCAGGATTGGAGCCAGCTGGACTGCTCTAAAGGAACTGTCTCAGGATGATCAGAACACCCAAATAAAGTCAAAAAGCTGCCTGTCTTAACAGTTATGCCAACAAGCTGTTTTCAAACTGCCATAAAGTAGATAAGGAAAAGAACTCGGAGTCACCAACTGGCCATTTATGGTTGTTGAAGGTGAGCTACTGAGCCACTGTCCTGTATCAGCGAGGGGTCAGGCCTTCTTCATTCTGTGGGAGCAAACCCTCTGGATTTAGCCATGCAGTCCTGGCCCGAATGTAGGAGCACGAAGCTCACCTTAAACTTTAGCCATATAAAGAGCAAGAACATGTGGGAATTTGTGACTGCTTGCATCACTATTGCATCTTCCATTTCACTTTAGAAACATAGAGTTCTATGAAAAGAGATATAAAAAGATGGCGTCTGTGGCTTTTCTTTTTAAAATGTGTGATGTGAAATTCCTTTGCATGGAGGCTGGGTGTGAGCATGGTATGGCCAGATGTTTGGAAGCCTTATGCCAGAGACAAAATTTCCCGTGCCAAAACTAACCTACGTCTTGTATAAAGATCCTCCTGCTGGTTTTAGAATAAACAGCTAGAGGAGACCGAGCAAAATCTTCTGTGCCATGTAGAAAACCTTTCTTCCTGTGCCTGCTGTATGACGAAGCAGACCCCACTCTGTACCAGGGATCTTTGATGTGGTTCTGTAGTGTCAGATTTCCTTCTTGTTTGTTTAGCACTTTGCTGAGTTTGCGAGCGACAGTGGAGATACAAACAGTGGCTTTGCACAGCGCCTTTTAAATGCTAGACAGAGACAATATTGCGATTTTGTGAACGAATGTCCCTGTGGTTAGGCTTTTACCACTAGTGTCTCTTGTCACAGAAAACATTATTTTTTAATAGAAATGTAATTGAATTTTTGCTTGCTTTGTTGTCTGTAATAGCCATATTTGTATTACCACAATAAAAATACATATTTTTATCAATTCTCTGCTCTTTACGTAGCATCCCAAACAGAGCACCTACTATATACAGTACTGTGCAATAGTCTTAGTCAACCATTAAGTTTATTGTTTTATTGATTTAACAATGGTATAATGACCATATATAATTACTTCTCAGTCTCCTTATTAGAATACAACCAGAAAATACAGGACATTTCTATGCAGTGTTGAAAAACAGAAGAGAAATCAGAAAAAAACACTTTTTTTGGCTACAGTGGCAAGTAGTTATTGTGACTCCTCTTACACTTGAGCAATAGTAGGAACCAGGCTCTCTTCAAACCTATTAAAGCCTGTTATAATATACCAAAAGATACTTCAGAACACCTCAGGACAGTCTCTGATAAAGACTTCTAGATGTACTTGCGAAAGAGGTGGGTCTTCACTTGGCATTTGAAGACGGCAAGTGACTCCACTGTTCGGACACACAAGGGAAGTTCATTCCACCACCTTGGTGCCAGGACAGAGAAAAGTGTGGATGCATTTCTCACTTTTGGCAATATAGTGTATGTGATTATGTTGTGATAGTCAATAATTGTTTATCTTGGATTTTAGATCCTTCAAAGTAGCCACCCTTTCCTGTCCTCCTCAGCTCCACACTAGTGGTGTTCTTCTGCTGCATAAGGTAGCCAACTATGATGCTTTTCCACCAGTCTTGAAAAAAATCTCATTAAAATGAGTCTTTGTTACTATTAAAAATACAAACTTGTGTCCAAACTTTTGGGGAAGTATATATAAATCACACAATCTTTTATGTATGCTGATTTCACGTCACCCAAAAGTAGTCCCAATTTTGCAATAATCTATTAAACATAAATTTGTACATGCTCTGTACCAACAGTTTTCTCCCTGTGGGTTACAATTAGGTATGATAGACCAGACAATGACGACAATGCAGTATATCCACGCTATTTTTAGAAAAAATAACAAGGTGCCATAAAACCTCGACATTAAAAACTACGATAACAGCAGTCGTTCACGAAGCAGCATCACCGTGCTGGGTATCGCATGGAAGTGTAGCTAAACGTATGATCGTGCCCTTCGACGTACAGAATATTTCCAGAGTTTTATTCGTCCATCTGAAGTCCTTGACGGATAAAGTGAAAGCAGATCAGTATATCGGTATCTGTCGACTAATGATCGCCTATTTGGAAGCTGGCGGAAGACTCTGTGCAGGTGTAATATTAACCACTAGAGGGCGCTCTACGCGGGGTCTATTACATTAGCCACCTTTTCTTTACTCTAATTTTTTACATACAGCAGGAAGAGGAAGTGAGTGAGTTAATGATGAGGTTTACTAGAGGTATGATTGGTAGCAGCCCGTTTGTTTAGATCTAATGTTACCGAATTGTATTTACAATGGAAGTGTGTATTGAGATAAACTGATATAGCTAGCTACCTAGCTAGCTACCGCCCGTCAAATAGAGCAGGACAAAGAAAGATTGTGTGCCGACCTGGGTAAGGCAATTCAATTCATAAGCTGTTTAGGCAATTAGCTAGCCTAACTAGTCAGCACTATATTATTGTATCTAGCCTAGTGCCCTTATTTTAGCTACCCTCTATCTACCTGTTACGCTGTTTTTGTTTTTCTCGTTGTTATTTAGTAGATATCAAGCTACCTATTTGATAATACCGAGTGCTTTATTTGTCAGGTGTATCATTGTTTTATTCTCGGCCCGTTTCGCAAAGTAACCACTAGCTAGTTAACTATTACACAGTTTGTACAGCGTAGCTTGTTAGCTTCGTAAGACTTGGCCTGCTCGCTAACAAGTTACACCATGTAGACACACCTACACTTGATAACCAAACCACTAGCTAGATAGCTATCTGTTTTCAGTTTGGAAAGGCTAGTCGTGTATCTTCTTATGGCCATTCAGACACTTTTCGTCTTCTGAGTGCGATATCTGTTTAGCTCTGTCTAATCGTGGGAAGTACAAATATTATCTTTCTTTTCTTAATAGTCATTGTCTAAACTATGACATGTTAACGGTTTTACGGATGTGGCTTCTGTTTTATTTTTGCAAGTCGCGTTGCTTTAAATGTACTGTATATAGTCTGTAGTTGCCTCAAAGAATATAGGTCAGCCATTTTTGTTCAAGCAGTTTGGGATTGATCAAGGAGCCATTTGTGGTAGAGGACAGGACAATTAGGACAGCACAGAACCCAAGGGCCTGTCAGTGAACAAGACCTTCTGATAACTAATCAGCTAAACTACCAGTACCCTTCACAGATAATACATATCTTCTTTCCTCCTCTGTTTCAATACATCAGCTTTTCTGTTGAATATAGATAATAAGAACCTTTTAAACTTCTTGGTATTGGTAGTAATATTTTTTGGCCCACCTTTAGGGCCATGTTTAATCATATGAGTCTGAACTATGAGTTACTCTCAGGCTCATGTAATGCAGCTTCCAGGCCAGTCTGTCAAGGAGGTTACAACTTCCACGTGTGTTTCTCCAGTTGGAACGGGCCTTTTGCCGTGTTTTGCCATGCTGGACCATGCCGACACTAGTTTGACCCCTGAGGATCGGGTGCGTGCCCTCACAAAGAAGGGTAGCGCCGTGGATGTGAACGGGGCCGTGCCCGCCCGCCGCTACTTCCGCTCGGGCATGGAGATGATCCGCATGGCACACGTCTATGCCGAGGAGGGCAACCTGGAGCACGCTTTCGTCCTCTACAATAAATACATCACGTAAGAGCTCCTTGCTGTTCCACTTCCTGAAAGCTCTGAAGTGCACTGACAAAAACGCACATGACCAGGAGATACCATTTGCACACAGAAAGCTTTTAGATGAGAGCGCACTATTCTCTTTTTGGTGCATGTACGTTTTATTTGGTAGCAGTTATCTTCCAGCAGTTGTTAAGATTCTGTGACTGAAGTGCATGCGTCTTTCCGTTCCCTCTTAGACTTTTTATTGAGAAGCTCCCCAAACATCCTGAATACAAGCTCTCCAACATCCCAGAGAAGAAGGATACTCTTAAGGTAGCTAACGTCCACCTCAAACTGCACTGGGCCTGCTTTGATCCACAGCGATGCAACCTCGTGACCTGCTACTGTCTGCAACATTGTATTGTGTGCTTCCTCAACACAGAGGCTGAAGGAAATTGCCTTCCCTCAAGCTGAAGAGCTGAAGAAATGCCTGCTAAGACGATACGAGAAAGAATACGCTGAGTATCTTGCCAAAAAGGTGAATTTGAATTGAATGAGTCAAATGTTTGGCACTTCAGGGGACAAATGAGGGCCAGAGGGCTGTACAAGCCTCGTAAAATAAATTTATTTAAAAATATATTTATTTTTAATATATATATAAACAAATCCTTGTGCTTGTGTGTCTGTCAGCGGGAGGAGGCGGAAGCACTGGCCCGTGAGCTGTCCAGGCAGAGGGAGCTGGAGGTGGAGAGGAGGCGGGTGGCCGACCTGCAACGGAGGCAGCTGGAGCAGGAGCAGTTCAGCGCATTTGAGGAGATGATCCGGAGGCAGGAGAGTGAGCGTGAGCGTCGGCGCGTGCTCCATGAGTTCAACGTGCCCACCTCGCCCCCTGAGGACACCCCGCTTATCCCTGGCATCCAGGGCCCGCCACTGCCTTACCCACAGTCACCCACGCCTCCTCACAGCCCGCAGTATGCCTCCTCCAATAACAGCACGCCATCAGCTCCGGCGACGCCTACTCCAGCTCCTCCCCCGATGTTTGACCGCTCGCTCAAACCAGGCTCCCTCAGCAGGCCAGTCAACAGTAAGACTCCTAGAACGGCGTTGTATGTTACTGTCTAACCGATGATGCAGGAAGAATCTCTGGGTAATAAAGCTCTGGGGTTGGGAAACTGCACTTGGCACTGGACACCTTGCTGTTCACTCAGGGAATTCCTCATCAGATACTCTGTTAGACCCAGATGATCTACATCATGCATATCGGGGTAGAGAAACACAGTGATTCGCCTGGATTGTGTTATTGAGTAGCTCATAGAGCTTAGGAATATGCATCTCATTAGTTGGGATGGCTGTGATATATAGTTTTTGCTTTATGTGCAGAGGGACCTGTTATCTAAGGGTAGCAGCCTATTCACAGTAGTGAGCAGGTGCTGTTTTTCTTTGTGCACGTCGCACGCCTCAGTGTACGTGTGCGTGTGTCTCTGGGCTCCAGGTACTCTGGTGGATGGACTCAGGCAGGTGGCCGTGCCCTCTGAGCTCTGCAGCAAATTCCTGCACCTGGCCAACAGCAACACCACGCGAGCCGTGGAGACCTGTGGAATCCTCTGCGGCCGACTGGTATGACCCACCATGCACCTTTACTTAACGGATTAGTAGTAAACAGTGTAATGCGCAATTATGACGAACTGAAAAACACGCCAATGGCTGATGTCATTGTTCAGTTCAAAATCTACTTTTGTTTCTGCCCTGGATGAATGTGCAGCGTATTATTCCTCACTGTTCACATGGGAGATATTTTTTTGTGTGTGTGTGTGTGTGTGTGTGTGTGTGTGTGTGTGTGTGTGTGTGTGTGTGTGTGTGTGTGTGTGT
>JAOXYF010000016.1:1783291-1796186 GCA_028565775.1 Sternarchorhynchus goeldii
TGTGTGTGTGTGTGTGTGTGTGTGTGTGTGTGTGTGTGTGTGTGTGTGTGTGTGTGTGTGTGTGTGTGTTCGTTCAGACCAGGAATGCGTTCACGGTGACGCACGTGATCGTGCCCAAGCAGTGTGGAGGCCCTGATTACTGTGACACTGAGAATGAGGAAGAGCTGTTCCTGGTGCAAGACCAGCACAACCTGATCACACTGGGCTGGATACACGTGAGCCTCATCCTCAACTCCCTGAGAAACCATAGTCCATTAAGGATGGAAAGTGCAAAGTTGTCTGTAGTTGCTTTTCAGTTTTCCCATGTTGCAGTCCATCTTTCTCCGTCTCGTCCCCCCCAGACACATCCGACCCAGACGGCCTTCCTCTCCAGCGTTGACCTCCACACTCACTGCTCGTACCAGCTCATGTTGCCAGAAGCCATCGCCATTGTCTGCTCGCCCAAATTCAACGAGTCGGTGCACCCCGCTAACATCCTCTTGCCCTCTTGAACGCACTTAGCGAACTGTTTGACATTTAGCAGGCAAATCTGACTGAGTTTCACTAGCAGGTTTATAATTCAGGATAATTGTTTGTATGGCAAAATAAATTAAATTCTACTTGGAGAGGTTTGAACTAAAAAAGGGGAGGAGGGACCGTTTTGTAAGAGTTTGCATGTGGTGGTTGTACAGGACAGGCTACTTCAGGCTTACCGACTACGGCATGGAGGAGATCTCCACATGCACCCAGAAAGGCTTCCACCCTCACCCCAAAGAGCCCCCTCTCTTTACCGTAAGCGATTCACCCAAACACAACACACACTGCTTTGAGCTAATGGTTATCTGAGAACAGCAAAGGCACAATGGCCTTTACAGTCAAATGTACTTTTCGTTCTTAAAGATATTTACAAAGAAGGTTATCGCATTAACCTTGCTAAAATATATTTCTTTGGATGACTGTCTTTTTCAGGGTGGCAGCCATATTGTCATCACAGAAAGCACTGTCTCCATGTTAGATTTGCGCTGATCTGCTCAACACCTTAATGAAGATTTTGAAGCATTTTAATCCCTGGATAGCAGCTCTGTACCATTATTACCCTTAACACTCTATGTGGATTGCCACCGGCTAGAGACGGCATGGTGTTTTGACCAATCAGCATTTACAGGTGGTGGGATACTTAAAAAGACAGGCCTGGCTGTCTTGAGTTAAGCACTTTTGAAAAGAAAACTCATGAAGACTAAGAAGTCTTCAGACACGTGCTGGGTGCTCAGGGATGTACACTTGTATGTAGAACTGTTAACATTACACCGTTTCTCTTTGAAGACAGACAGCTGATGGTTTCATTTGTGATCATTGATTTTTGTCTCTCAGAGGCATTTTGTCCTTTATTTTATGGTAGTATTTCACACTAAAATAACTCATCTATGTAAATAACATTAAAGCAACGCTGAGCTGATGTTTTTAAGAGCCTAGAAGTTGTTTTTGATGTTTTGATTTTATGTACATCCACACTAATGGTTGAACCAGTCGAAAGCCATTCTGAATTATGAGATCACACTTATGAATCAAGGTGTGAGGTTTTAGCTGCACCTGATTGGGTAGGAGGAATTATTCTAACTACTTTATCCACTTAGTTGATTATAGAATTATTACCTCTTAGTACATTTTATATTGTATTTTCGCCAGTTAAGAAAACATGATGCACTTTGTGTTGACGTCTGTGTCTAGAGCACAGTATCAGGATGAAAGTCCTGAACCCTGTTGCACACTGAGTTTTACTATAATTTTGAAACCTGATGTTCACAAGGGTGTAGAAAAAAGACCAGCAAAGTCCTTTATTACATCAGTCCAGAAAGATAATCCTGGCCTTTATTACTCCAGAATAGTTTGTTAGCAAAGAGTACAAATATTGTCTTTAGCAAGCCTCTCATCAGTTGTTAACATTGTACATGAAAAACCCGTTTAACAAAACAAAACCGCCATGAATTAAGCAGATTAAAACAAAACAACTTTTATGATCATGTTTCCGATTAGAAACTGGATTTTGTTTACTGTGAATGCTGAAGTAGATTTTTGTGCAGTGTATTGTGATTGGTTGTCAAAATGCATTTCCAGAAGCCAACTAGTCCCGCACAGTTCCCATGTCACAACCATAATGCTGCATCTCCGTTGTGAATGGGAACATTTTACACTGCTGAACTCGTTAACAATACTGACAGACTTTGGAAAGGAAGGTGTTTCAGACTTGCAGCTCCTTCCCATCGTGTCCCCAGCATGTACTTTGGTCCATGCTTGCTTATGTCTCATCTCCACAGCATCCAGTTTCCATGGTAACCGTTAATCTGGAGACAGGCAGTGTTTTTTTTTTTGGTTCAGGATGAGGTCAGCCCAGCCAGTCCAGATCATCTTCATCACTATCATCACCAAACAGAGGAGTAGGAGGGGGCCGTCCCTTTAAGCTCTAAAGACCAATCGGATGACAGAAAATGTAAGTCATCGTAAAAAAAGACCTAAAGAGCATAATCACTACTTAAATACTGTAATTACATGGCCTCAGTAGTTACACAATTATACCTCTCCTTTGTTTGCATACTTAAGTATGCAATTATGATTTTTAAGAATAAAAGGTTTTTAGTGAAATACACCAAGTACCAGTGTAGAAAATACAAATACACGAGTATTACTCATACTATAACACTGAAACTTTAACTAATCACCAATCACAGGGCAATGTGATTGTGTTAATAAGGCTAGTTGAACATCATATACTAGTTAAACAGAACTACTTCAAACCAGTCACTACTTTACTCTAACATTTTTAACAACCAGCCTAATCTCCTAAATGAAAGTCAATGGCACTGTGGGACCAGTCCCCAGTGATGGTCCACTCCTGTCTTTCCTCTGAGGTGCACAAAGACCTCCATTAAGCCAGTTTCACTGATTAACTAGAGCTCGGCCAAAACGCAGTAAACGGGGCCTCGTGTGGTCTGTGGATCCAACAGCTGTAAACACGACCTTCCATTCTAGCAGTGATACAAATCTACCTGGCAGTCAGCCTTGCATTGTTAGAACATTGCAAAATCTTTAACATTCTTATGCGTCTTCACAGCAGTGAAATAGTGTTAGGGTATCCCTACACCATACCTGCATTTGACGGGCATTTTAACACAAGGAGCAAAATTAACCTAATTAACCTAAATTAATCTAATGCAGAGTGGAAACTAGCCTATCATTTGTATTTATGTATGAACGTCAACCAGTTAAAGATCTTAACTGATTAATAAACAGATCTTGTGTGCAGAGACATGTGCATGCATATATTGTGTGTGTGTGTGTTGAAGTGAGCCTTGCTCACCAGCTCCTCCTCCTCTTCCTCAGTGGGTGGTGGTGGGTGTTTCCTTGGGGCGGGGCTCTGGAAAAACGACTCGTCCAGATCGTCTCCCTCCCCCTTCTCAGACGCACTGACAGGATAGCAGTGTGAAGGCCAACAAGAACGCAATCGGAGGAAAAATAGAGAAAGAAAACTGAGGGTCTCAACAAAAACTCATGCATGTGATAAAAGTAGTCAGAGAATAACAAGGCCAGGCACAAAATCACATTATGGGGTCTGGGGAGACTGGAGGGTTGGTAGTCATTAGGGGTTTTAAGCGGTAACAATACAATGCTTTTCTTTTCAGTAAATAACTCCATTTATTGGATTAGCTTTTGGATTTTGCCAGTGTATTATTCCATTACGGCAGCAATAACAATTCAAAACATTATGCCAAGTAATTAAATTACTGTGGAGTTACTGAATTACTGAGAGATCAAATTAGTGCCTTCACACAGACGGCAGGCTGCGTGGAACTGGCCCCAGGGTGAGAGGCTGACACAGTGGTTTTCAAACAGACAGAAGAGCAGGGCTGACATGGGTGTGAAGCTCTGGGCAAAGCTGCCACGCCCCTAACCTGGTGGTCTGGGGAGCCGTTACCATGGTGTCCTCTTGGGTAGGGCACGGGGGTGGCGGGGGGTTCTGCGGGGGTCCGTTCGGTTTAGTCTTCGTCACATCGAGCTCACCTAGTGGACCCAAAGCACTCCGGGCCTCGCTCTGAACCTCGCCTGTTGGGGGCGACAGGCCTGAAGTTTCCTCTTCAGGAGCGACATCTTCAGACTGGGTCTGGGTCTGTGTGTCAGACGGGACGCTCTCCTCTCTGTTCTTGCTGTCTGTTGGAAGAGCATGATGATGCGTTTCCTCTTTAGCCTTCGCCGTCACTCTCTCGTCCACTTCCTCTTTACCTCCAATAACTTCTTCCTCACCCTCTTCTCCCTCCCTCTCTTGGTTCTCTCGCTCTCCATCTCTCTTCTCCGCCGTCTCCAAGATGTCGCTCCTCTCCTCTTGCGCCTGGTCACATTCATCCTCCTCTCCTTTTTCCTGGTCCTCTCCCCTTCCATTCACTTGCATCTCCTGCTCAGGGTTCTCCTGTTCAGGCTGGGGTCCACGGTTTGGTTCATCTTCCTCCTCATCTTCCTCCTTCTCGCTGCCCTTGGCTGAGAGTGGCTCTGCTTTGGAGAGCAACTGTAGAGTGACGCTCTGTACAAACCACCAAAACCAAGGCAGCATCAGTCAATACCTACAGGCTTATGAGCTATGAACAGTTATAAACTAGAATACTAAAGAGCGATGACCTGAATGCTAGTGCATAGGACTGATTCACGTCTGCAGAATAATTAAGTGCTATGCTGTTCTGAAACAATGGCAGCTAGGACATCCATCACACACAAACCTGAAGAACCACAGAACTACACCCTTTCCTCTAAATAAAAGGCTTGTTGAGCTTTTAATGATCAAATCATGCCAAACTGTGCTTAGGCTTTAAGGAGCCTGAAACATGGTTTAGTGCTTCATCTGTTCTACAGCCTGAAGTCAGGAGGAGAACATTCTAGAAAAGAATAACAAAGCAAACCTTAATAGTGCTGATGAGCACACCCAGCACTGCGCTGCCAGTGTATGTCTCATGGAGATCAAACTCCCCACGCAAAGAATGGAACACTCCGTTCATCACACGCTTTACCTGCTCACGTGAAAGCGCACGCACACACACACACACACACACACACACACACACACACACAGTATAATAAAGCATTATCTATGCACACTGGTGTTTGTTATGGGTTATGATTAGCATTATTATATCAGGGTAATGACAGTATAAAGGATGCAGTTGTGCTGTATGCCACATGAGCAGGGTGTGTGCGTCATGTGTGTGTGTGTGTGTGTGTGTGTGCGCCTCATGTTCACCTCTCCCACAGTGTCTGGCTGCTGCTGCTCTGCCATTCTTCTCTCCAGTTGTACAACACGGGCCTCTCCCTGACGCCTCAGAAACTCTGCCTTTTGCTCCAACATGGAGCACTACAGCACACGTACGCAACAGTGAGAGAAAGGAGGACGAGGGAGGAGCAAATGTCAGAGAGGTGGACGACGGGAGTGACGCAGGTAAAACAACAGACGCGCGAAGCACCTTGGCTCCCTCGCTTTTGATAGCACCCCTAACCTTGTCTCTCAGAGCCTGGAGCTCCTCCCCCTGGTCTAGTTGCTGCAGCAACCGTTGCTCCTCCACCTCTCTAGACTGTTTGAGAGCAAAGAACTGTGGGAAGAGAAAGACTATAAACACATGTACCAGACCCCTAGCTGCACCCAACTACTCATTCCTCTATATAGTTTAAGCTAAAGAGTGTGTGTGTGTGTACCCTGTCCTGCAGCTGGGAGAGTTTAAGCTGTAGGGTGTCTCTCTGCTCCGTGATCTCTGTGACCTGTCGGCTGTGCTGCTCCCGTGCAGCAGTCAGGGCCTGTTCATGCTTAACCTGCCACTCACGATCCACATCAGTCTGTACCTGAGCCAACTACACACACACACACACACACACACACACACACACACACACACACACACACACACACACACACACACACACACACAGTGACGGTGGATAAAGCAGTACGGCAAATCACTGAGCAAATCAGTTTCATACAAATTTTCACCCACCCACCCCCACCCCCGGTACCTGTTCAGCTGACGCCTGGTCCGTACTGCTGCGGGCTTTGCGTAACTGGCTGCGGAGGGTGTCCATTTCCTGCTGGCTGACCTTTCTCACCTCCTCCAGCTCCTCATCACAGCGCTGTCTCTCCACCTGACACTTTCGCTTCCTCTCCGACAGAGACTGAGTCAGACCATAAACAATCAAATAAAAAACAAAACAGAGGCATACAATACCTACATACATTCACTGAGACACAATGTCCTATGGCCACATAAGCCACACCCACGGCCACACCCACCAGCTTCCCAGTACATGGGGATAAGGACCCACTCACTCGTTCCAGATTCTCCTTCTCACTCTTCAGGTCCTGCAGCTCATCATCCATGGTGCTCAGTCTGAGCTCTGCCTCTTTACGCTTCTGTTTCTCCACCTTGTGCTGGGCCTTCACCTGTTCTGCTGTGTCCTTCAGCTCTGAAACAAACAAAACACACGCACACGCACACACAACCCTAAACCTCTCCAAACAAAGCCCAGATTGTGTAGTCTCAATTTAGATACGGTCATTTCTTGACTACCATGCCTTAAAGAATATTTTTAAAAATCCGTTAAATTCTAGTAAAAATAAATAAATAAATAAATTTTAAATAAATCGACCCATTATGACTGAAGCACGTGGGCTAAGCCAGGTGAGGTGGAGGGTCTCAGGGTGTGGGTCTGCGTGGTGGGGACACCCACCCTGGAGCTGGCCCTCCAGCACCGCCGCCCGTGTGCTCTGCTGCTGGGCCTCCTGCAGGGCGGCGCTCAAGCTCGTCTGCAGGTCAGAGGAGCGCTGCCTCTGCGCGGTCAGCTCCAGCTGCAGCTCCGACACACGCGCCGTCGAGCACGCCAGCTCGTCCGTCAGACGGGCCTGGAAGGGGCGGAGCCGGGGACAGCCAATGACAGTCTGACCAGGTCTGACAGAAACACCTCGAAATAAGAAGGAATGACTTTTACACGGATTAAATTATGAAGAGGGGAAAAAAAAAAAAGCAAAAAAATATATAAATAAATAAATAAAAACAAATCAAAAGTATGGTTATTCCTCGTGGGACCAGTGTAAGAGTAAGAGCGATGCATAGGGTGAGTGCGAGAGGGATCACTGCGTCTGTGGAGCAGGAGCCTGGCTAGTGGCCCACGGCTGCGGGGAGAGGGGTGGAGAGAGAGAAATAATTAACAGTGATCTGGTGAAATGAAATGAAATGAGAAAAGGCAAAAACTAAAGAGAAAAACAGATAAGAGAGACAGTCAGTCAGTCAGGGAGTGCAAAAGTGAGGGAGCACAACAGAAGCAGCTCACCTGGTTCCTGCCCAGGTCCTGTGGCAGTGCATGCTGGGAAAAGAAAGCAATCACTAGCAGATGGCCAATCAGAGTAATAGAACGAGGGGAATGCAGAGTTAGTCAGGAACATCTGCCACAGCCATCAACAGTTCAGATGGAGTTTAACTTACCACCACATATGCAGGTTTAAGAGACAGTCAGACAGTCTGATAAACAATGCAGTTGCTTAAAGAACAGTAAAGAACTAGAGACTCACACAAGCAGTGAAAGTATACTGGGAGTATAGTAGAACACAGCAGAAGACCAGTAGAAGACAGTAAAACACAGCAATGTGTTGGAAGACAGCTGTGTATGGGTGTGTGGTACAGGGGATGGTGGTGTGGTTGTGTGAAGCGCTACCGCACCTTGTCCTGCTCAGCCTGCAGGATCCGAGCCTGATTCTGCTCACTCGAGCTCTTCAGAGAGTCGTTCCTCTGCTCCATCAACAAATTACTGTGCTCCATGCACCTGCGCGTACACACACACACGCACGCACACACGCGCACACACAGAATATTACTGTTATTCTTATTACTCCTGCTATTACAACTCCTCATACAGAAGGAACTTTAAATTCACAGAAGCCAGAATCCTCCACTAGATAGAACTGCTGCTGGCTCTGTTTCAGACCACAGAAAAGACACCGTGCTGGGATGTCGGACCTCTGGTTCTGGTTGATGAGCTCTCCTATCTTACGGTTTTGCTCTTCGATACGCGAGCTCTTCTCAAACACCTCCTTCTTCAGGCACTCATTCTCCTGGGGAGGAGGATGGGGTTGTTACAGCCTAGTCTCACTGCAGGACTCTCAACTGTGACGTGAGCTGGTGTGGCACGCTTGGGTGTACCTGGATGATACGCTGAATGTTGTGCATGATCATTGCCGTTTCCATGGAAACGTTGGACAAGCCAAGCGAGAGCCCGCCCTGCTTGTGAAGATCCTCCATCTGATTGCATGAGACAATGTGTCGGTCAAATGCAAAAAGTGTAAAAATTAAAAGAAAAGAAAAAAAACAGGCAGAAAGAGAACGGTAGATAAGAAAGAACGGTAACCTCTGACCTTGGCAGACAACTGGTCCACTTTGTCGGCCACCTTGCCGACAGCCAGTCGGATCTCGGTGCTGTGTTGTCGGGCCTCCGTCATCAAGAAGGATGTGACGTCGCTACTTCCTGGAGCACAAAACAGAAGCATTCATCCCTCCATAAAGATGATGATCGTTTCTCCTCTGAATTACTGCAAATACTACTAGAGCTGAGACACTGACTGAATGTTAGAGGAAGCAGCTCTAATGGCTACTGTGTAGAGATGGGCTGTAGGGTTAGACTGTAGTGCTCGTACGAGAGGTTAGTGCTGTAACACAGTGCGTTGGGAGGGTGAAGGTTACCTTGGTAAGGCACAGTCTGTGTGGGGTACATGTGTCCAACAGGCTACAAGGGAGAGGGAGCCAGAGTGGACTGAGTGTAAGAATAAGGCTAGGAACATCTCTCACACACACACACACACACACACACACACAAAACTGAAGTCATTAGTAAAAATGACAGAAAGTGAGCCACTCTCTGTGGACACAATGTTGTTGCTCTGTTCCCTTTCAGAAAAAAGCATTCATTATCTCATCCACATGCAATATGGGAGTGCTTTCTCTATTTCAGTTCAGTCCATGTGGTTAAGACTCAGTTCTTTGAGCTTGAGAAGGGGGGGGGGGTGCTCACCTGGAAGGCATGAACTGCTGCAGGCGCCCCAAGCTGGGGATTGGCTGCTGCCATAGAAACAGGCATCAAGGCTGTTGCTGCAGTGAGAGGATATTATGATGTCACTAAGAGTATGCAACTAACATGGCCACCTGAACAGAACGTGTACCTGCATACTGCCAGTATGTGTGTGTGTGTGTGTGTGTGTGTGTGTGTGTATATATATATAGAGTGGTAGAGCGTGTTCACCCTGTAGTGAAGGTGGAGGAGCAGAGGAGAGGCAGACTGGTTGTGGAGAGGGAGCTGCAGGACGCTCTTTCAGTCGTGACACACCCGGGTCCTACAAAACATGAACATTTAACTTGCGTTTATTTTGGATATTTTGTGAATACCCATGAACACAGGTAGAAGAACCCCAGTCTGTTGAAACAGATTTATTGGTGAAGTTCTGCTTTCCTTTATACCTCCAGTTCAGAGTCGCTGGACTCGGCCTGTGAGGACGAGGCGGCGGCCGCTCCGGTGAGGAAGGGTAACATGGGCTGGCCCATCCTGGCCATGCGCGAGATGAGCTTGGCCTTGGTGGCGTCCGGGTTCTGCCAGAGATAAACAGGGATCGGGCCGTCTGGACGTGGCTTTGGCTTTACCACACCTGCAGCCATGTGCCACAACTCCCAGTGCTCCCTGCCTCCATTTCGATCCATGTGTGCCACATTACTCAGTTTCCCAGACCCAGATTAAGCTTAGAACTAAACTAAAAAGACTAGAGAAAGATTTAGACTAAAAAGAACTTCCAGTGCCGATTCACCATCGAGACTGCAACCAAGCCCCCACCCCTGGGACTGCAACCACGATGTTCCAACCCATGATCAGACACCTGGCCTATAAAAAACTATGTTGCCCAAAATGTCTAGCAAACAATGAACATGGGCATGTGTTCATTATCATCTATATTATAACTTTTTGGGTGCATCACTTTGAGAAAGAGAAAACTGTAACAGACTAAAGGAGCAAAAAGGCCACTCACCGATACCTGTTCATTAAGTGAATTGGATTTAGCTCGTAATGGTAGTTCACTAAATGAAAGAAACAAAGAAAAACAACAGTGTCAAAGAACACACACACACCCCAACACACACACACACACACACACACACGCACCCCAACACAATATGAGAAGCTTAATTCCCTAGATCTTTTACTGATATCAGTTCCAAGTTAAATTCCCTAAATCCATTAATGATCAGTTTTAGACGCTACCCCCCCCACCCCCCCACCGACTCCTGGGGCTCGTACCCTGGCCTGCTGCTGGGCAAAGCTGTGCTGGACACCTGCTGGGTGAGATCTGCACCAAGGTTCTCAACACTGGGGGCAGGCGAGGGGATGTCCGAGTCTCTGGAAACCACACCCAACTTCTCTGAGCCACTGTCCTTAACAAACTTTACCTGCAAGCACGTGCACATACACCCACACACCAAAACACACACATAATGAGGTGTAGATACCTTTTAACCCCCACCCCCCAAAAAAGCCTGGTCACCCAACCATATAAATTGATCCAAAAAGTTAGATGATATTTAAACACAATGTGCCTTTATGCGAAGCGTAAGGACCGAGTTGTGAGGCTGTGTTCTCTCACCCTGCGAATCTCTGCCTCAAACACCAGAGTGCTGTCGGCAGGGACTCGGCCGAGAACGCCTTCTGATCCGTACGCCAGAGCAGCTGGAATCACCATCAGACGCCTTCCACCTTTACGCATGTTCAGCATACCCTCCTCCCAACCCTGAGAGAGAGAGAGAGAGAGAGAGAGAGAGAGAGAGAGTGAGAGAGAGCGAGAGCAGCATTTGCCCTTTGCCAGTGCCACCTGCTCCACTTCTCTCCTCACCTTGATGACTTTTCCTGCACCGAGCTTCAGCCTCAGCTGCTTGTCTTTATTCAGATTAGAGTCGAACATCTGGAGACACACAGTACAGGTCAATCAAGCAAGCAGTTAAGCTCCCAGTCATCCTCCGCTTCACTCAAAGCTCTGAAGAGCAACCTCATCAAAACATGCTAATGGTGCCAATAGTAAATGAAAGCTGGAAGGTCTTGGTTAGTATTATCCATATTATGTATCATTATGCAAATTTTCCATTCTCCATAATTATGTCAGCACATTTGGCTAATTCCCTTAATGAAACCTGGCAAGCCCACCTGGCCAATGGTATGATTTTGCAGGAGCCAGCCGGTATAGGCCACCTCCAGAGAGTCTCCGTTCTCCACCCCCTGTCCCTCGCCAGGAACCAGGTCCTGGGTCACCACTGTCTCCAGGGGAGCACCGCAGTTCGCCTTGGCCAGACATACCTGCACCAGCCAGAGATACAGGTGCAGCTTTGACCAGTGGTTCATTTCATATGGGCAGATGCAGCCCATCTCCGCTAGGGTTAGGATTACGTCTTGTACAGAGGTGCTGCACGTGTTACATGGCCAAATCACATCACTTTATGCAAATTAGCTTTATGCAAATTATGTTAATAACAATGGCCAACTCTTTTGGCTGGCTTCTTCTTTCAAGAATCCAAGCCATGCATGAACACACTCACTGTACTTCAAAAGTAAACCACTGCTCTAAAACAAACTGATCACTATACTGTACACAGAAAATACTTAAGTAAATGTTCATTATTCACACTGGGAATTTAATATCTTATAGAACTAGGCATAAAAGCCGACACATTCCTTTTTACTGCTGTATTTGTTCATTAAGGTTTTGTTGTTTTCATTGTTATTAATGCCAATCAATAATGTTTAATAAAGATTAGCCAACCCTGGCGATCTGACTGCTCACTGAAAATCGAAGCTCACTCGGTTCTTGTTAAAACCTAAGAAATTAGATCATGTATTGTAAAGTTGTGCAACTCAAGGAGCTGAAATACTCCGGAAACGTTTACCTCTTTGCAGAAGTCTGTAGCTGCTTTCTCTGACTCGAACATTAGCGACCAGTTTTGCCTCTGATCATCGTAGAAGGTACAGTAGTTGCTTTGCTGGACCTGGTGGAGAGACAGCAGCCATGGTAAAGCACAGGACAGGGCTGCTCATAACAGACCGAGAGCCGTCGAGGAGCCTAAAAAACACTCACGGTGAAGATGAAAGCAGGGTGAATCCTGGCTGCAGTCAGCTGCTTCTGCTGGCTAACATACAGCAGGAGTTTGTACTGCCCGAGAGAGAAGACAAGTTACAGCCCAGTCTCTATCGAAATGGCTGTGCCCCACTATACTGTGCTGTCCATACAAATGATATATAAATTCTCATATTTATAACAAACGTGTATTTTATTTCCAGTGTTATAGGTGTCCATTTGGAACCAAATCACAGAGCGAAACAATGACTGCATCCACCTCCTTGTCAGTGTGGTTTCCTAAGACTGCAGCTCCCAGCTTGCCTTGCTTCATATACTGTCCATTAACACTGCAACAGAAAAACATCGCCTTGCTCTAAATTCATCTCTTTCTTCTGTTTGTGACCTTGATGTACAGAGCTGAAATGCAAGCACATGCTGCATTTTAGAAAACCTTGACGATATGTAGCGAAACTGACACACTAGTGTCCTTTGTGTGAATATTACACCAGAAAGTTTTATATATTTTAAAAGGCAAAACACACTATATTGCCACCAAAAGTATTCGCTCAGCTTCCTTGACTCACATATGATCTTAAGTATCATCCCATTCCTAATCCACAGGGTTCAAGATGATGTTGGTCCACCCTTTGCAGCTAGAACAGCTGTTTATGGGGACTTTTGACCATTCTTCCAGAAGCGCATTTGTGAGGTCACATACTGATGTTGGACGAGAAGGCCTGGCTCTCAGTCTCC
>JAOXYF010000016.1:1815201-1829876 GCA_028565775.1 Sternarchorhynchus goeldii
GGGATATCAGCAGAGATATTCATAATCACAGAGAATGGGATATCAGCAGAGATATTCATAATCACAGAGAATGGGATTTCAGCAGAGATATTCATAATCACAGAGAATGGGATATCAGCAGAGATATTCATAATTTTCATGAAATCTCCTCACTATGGACCATGAATGTATGTGGTGTCAAGAACCCACTAAAACACAGCTGTTTCCGTGTTTGTGCAGGAAGGAAAGAACTGCAGACGAACCGTGAGGTGGCGTGAGCCCGAGCACATTGCGTTTGCTGGCTGCAGCACGGTGAGGCGCTACCGCCCGCGGATGTGTGGTTCGTGCGTGGACGGCAGGTGCTGCCGGCCCTCAGAGTCGCGCACCATGCGTCTGCGGTTCCGCTGCCCGGACGGCGAGAGTGTCACGCACAGCTTCATGTGGATCCAGGGCTGCCGCTGCAGCAGGAGATACTGCAACGGCGAAGGGGACTACGCAGTGCCTTCCGTTAGCCTGCACAACGACATACACACGTTCTCCCGCTGAACGCGCTCGTGGGGAAAGTTCACAATGACCGCGCCCGCTCCGAATCGCACGCACTCCCTGCTCTTAAAGGAAGATGAAGAAACCATCGCGAGAGCATATGGCAAGACAGAAAACATACTCGCTTTCCTACTGTCATTCCCAAGACATCCGAGCAGACTTACCTGTAGAACATGAGTTTGCACTTTATACTATGCTGCCTGACAAAGGGGTCCTCCTCCCCTGCTTAGCTTAATCCACCCAGAGACTGTTCTCAGGTCAGCCCTCGCCCTCTGGAGAGACTCTGACAGTTGCTTTCTGCTGGTGGCACACTGACGCTAGTGAAGCCCTCAAGATGAATGCACCTGTTGATACGTTGGACTTCTGCTTTTCAGTTCTCCATAAAGGCACCAGTCAGGCCATTCAAGACCCCCAAGCAAATGTTGATATCATTAAGTATTAAAAAGATTAGCTTATTTATTCTCTGTTCCCGACATCCACATTTTTCTTATAAATTGTGACTTCCTGTCATAGTTGGTAGGTAATGATGAAATACGCTAAGCTCCCTGCAACTAAAGAACTGAACCTGTTATGGATGTAACTGTAGAGATGGTTCAGCCTTCCACAGAGTGTGCTCCTGGAAATGTTAATACATGAGGTAGATTCACCAGGATGGATATTGATCAGTCAGAATTCAAGAAGAGAGAGAGAAATTAATTTTAAAAATCTCATTAAGCTAATACATTGTAAGTTCTCTGCTGTGCTAATATGCACAGTTTCACGTAAAAGCTACAGGAGTACAGATATTGTGATATTTTCAAAGATATTTTCAGGACAAATTACATTGTAATGTTCATGGATGAGCTGTCTGTAAAAGACTGAATGAGATTGTTTGTGTATCTTTAAGCTAGTTTTTTGCTGCCCTGCAGTATACAGACTCCACTGTGGGTGGAGTGGTAGTGTTTCTAAGAGACTGCTCCTTTTTTGGGGCGTACTTTAAATTCTCTCACATGCTCACTTGTATTGGAGTGAACAGTTTATGTATTTACAGTGTCTGATAAGAAAGATTTTAACCTTCAGTGTTAAAGTTCAATACAGTATATTAAATATACTATTTAAAGGAAAGTGTTTCTTTGTTATATTTGTCCAGTAGATTGAGTTTATAGACAGAAAGCGAGTGTAAGTATTGTACTGTTGTCTCATTTCAGGTTCTCTTGTTCTTTCTGCACACAATACAAGTTGGCAGCACAAACATCACAGCCTGTTCCGAAATTCCATACAGACCTCTGCTATCGCCCCATCACACACACACACACACACACACACTCATACAACTAGACACAGACTAGTCAAGTCACACCTATCTGCCACAACCCTGCAGGAAGTCAGGATATGTTACAGAGACTCAGGATGCAGACATATCCTGAATAGGTCTGATTTCAAGGTGAAACCATTATTTGTTTGGTTACATGAATCAGGTTTTTCTTCTGGCCTGGGTTTTAAAGGCCGGCATGGACATCTGTACAGTAACTCAGTCTAGACAGAAAACTATGACACCCTAACAAAAGTGAGAACTCCACGTTAATCATCAAATACTAAAGGCAAAAATTGCTTTTGAATGGCAGAGAATTTCCTAATTGTTGAAGTCAAGCTGTTGTATGGGAGGTCAAAGGTGCATGGTCCATAGAAATGTCTCCATGACCACAGCCATACCATTCTCTGGTTAGCGTCACGCGTGAGGTAAATCGCATCTCTGTCCTATGTATTGACTCTGAGCTTCTGTGAGTCTAAAGGTCCTACATGTTTACGAAAGGAGAGTGAATGGCCCTGCTGGAGTGGATGTGGATGGCCAACAGAGTTGTTGCAAACTTACCACAGTGTCCCTTGGCAACAGAGGTCCTGGCAGTGAAGGGGGGGGTGTGCAACACTCCAGCAATGGGTTCGAGTCACAATCTACTGAGATGCATGTGTCATGCAGGACTGTGGATGAGTAGTCTGTGTTAGATTAATTTTAGGCTAATGGATGGTTGACCTAGATTTTAGAGGCACAGTTTGAAAGAGAAACAGTGGGAGCTGTAGGAAGAGGTGTTCCAGTCATAAATGGCCTGTATTATGTTCTGAACATTGATATTTGAAGGAATACTAGACATGTTCTGCATAGGCTAAAATTATTTATTTTGCATTTTAATATATGGATACATTGAAATGATTGTTTTTGTAACGGAATAAATCTTGAATTCTTATTCCTCCAGAATTTCAGTTGGGTAATAGAGAACATAACTGACATGAAGTCCAGCGATCGCCCCCTTCTTTCTCTCTCTCTCTCTCTCTCTCTCTCTCCAGTTATGATAACAGTAACTCAACTCTTATATAATAAGAATTCACGATTTATTAGGAAAATACTTTAAAAACTTTTTCCCGTGATGAAACAAACCTTTCAACGTATAAGTATTACACTAGCAATGCGCAGCCGCAGTCCTCATCCCGCGAGGTTCTACCCCACACCATTTTAGCGCGCTCTCCTTCTTGACAAACATTTTCAGGGATTTAGAAAAAAACATTTTAATAATTGTTTTAAGTGGGATAAGCTAAGAATACAGAAAATACGCTGGAAATGGACTTTCCTATCTAGATATACACATATTGTTACATGGACTGAAATAAAAACAGTTGTAGACTTTTAATCCTTTATAACGAATGAACAAACAAGCAAATCTTTAATCCATTATATAAATATGTCACAGATTACAAAACAGAATAAAGTGACCACAACCCTGAATAACAATAGTATAAAAACCACTGGAAGATCTTTAAGTCCAGTTACGTGGGTGTGACTGACATGCAGCATAAGAACAGTGAAACTATGCTGCACCCTAGTGGAATTGTCTTGAAATAACAAACCTTTTTGAATTGTATGTTTGTCTGAAAATTTTTTTAACGGACATAAGTTCATTTTTTAAAATATTCCTATAATGCCTTTTGCACTACATTGCTACTGCTACTGAGCCATAAGTGTATCCTGGCTTAAAGTTTGACCGGTGTGAAGACAAGCTCCTACTTGATTTAATTTTTGTTTCATAAACAACATAGGTGTATATACACCAGCTAATAATACATTAACATTGTAAGTACTTTATACAAGCCAGAGAGAAGCACGCGGATGTAGTGGTATTTGGTGCAAACGTCCAAGTCTGATAAAATACCATAGCACAAAATAAACATACACTCTTAGATACGATACAAACTACATCGGCTGTAGATTCAATACAACATGAAGCCTTTCCTGTAAAATATTATGAAAAAATGACTCAGACATGATTAAAATGTATAAGAATGAGCTCTCTGTCGTGTACCACTCCCCCCAAATTTCACTGGTTACACTGCCTACAACTCCGTTGCGTCACAGCGAAGACCTATAAATTATACGCGCACAACGCGCTTCTTGTTCAGCGCAGTTGAAATAGTCGTGCGGTGTGAAGGAAAATACAGTATTTACAAAATTAGCGTTGTCTAGACCAAGGTAGTAATTCGTTATTTTCTCTGATGATGCGTATTATTCAGTTAACTGAAACGACTGGCCTGCTGAAGCGCAGTTCAGTCTCGTGACCAACCGTAAATCACATTTGCGTTAAGTTGACTGGTTATTGGGGACGCGACTGCACCCGTGGTAGAACTGCTACTACATCTAATACCGGCTTCCCTTCGGACAGACGGTTAATCACCTCGTGTCAAAACTAACAAAAGGTAAAGGTGAGTTGGTAGTTTATTATGTTTTATTGCCGTTCTCGTTTTCCTCTGTATAGTTTAGAAAGAAGTTTAAGATATATTCCGTAAAGGCTCACAAACGATACCTCGTCGAAAACAAACTGACAGTCTTCTGTATTTCTGTTAGATTTTGTATACTCAATACTGTAAATTTTGTAGCTGTCAGGTGCCGGTAAGTAATAAAGAATTAATTTGTTTTTATATTGGTTGCGGGAAACTGTTGCAATCGTTTTCACATCATGATGGATTTTGACTAGTATAGTTTTTGTCAGTAATCGGTGAACGGTTTTCTTTAAGATATTTAACTGTGGGATTTTATTGTAAATGTGCCGCCCCCTCCAACTAAATACATAAATACATTATCGTCCAGCTCTGTTTATCTGCTTTCACTGTAATCTTATGATTCTGTGTCTGGAGATTTTAATGCTCAGAGCATTAAAGCAGCAACCATAAATGCGCAACAGCCAGTTAGGAAACCATGTCCTTCTTTCTTAAAGTTGAGTAGCTTAAAGGTTGGACCTCGAATGTAAACACAAATGAAATCTTGATTGCTTCAGTAGTCCACAAAACTGCTTAAATATGGAGGCTGTGAGTGTCTAAAATCTGTGTTGAGTCTTTTATTCCTAATCGGAATTGCTATGGGTACACACTACTCACTTGGATCTACCATTACCTATTAAATAATCGTTTTACATCAGTCAGTTCCACAATATGTAGTATTTTTACAATCGTGTATGAACACTGATGTTGACTTATTAACAGTAAGCTTGTCTGACTGTTATTGAGGTACCCGCAGCTCTTTCACTTGTGACCACGCAGTTAAGTTCATTTGACAAATGTTTGCATATCAGATTTCATATGATATGATGAAAGATCCATTCATATCAAGCCATAATCTAGGTATGCATTAAATTAACGTGATCAAGCTCTTACAGCTGTCTGCAGTCACTAATATAAACATCCAGGTTTATTCGTTTTTACAGGTGAATAGGTGTACAAAGGTTTTATGACAGTAGTCCCCAATTCTAGAGAAGTGTAACAAATGTGTATCTCTATAAAATATCTAGTCCTCATCCACAGTCTGCTGCTGTCTGTAAATCATACAGTGGAGTGCTATAGCCATTTTAATAATTACACACTTGCTTCTTATGCAGACTTTTAAGAGGGAGGGAAATAAACTTAATATGACCATTCAGGTTCCTTCACACTGATGGATGGATAGATTGATGGACCATTGTATAGTGTGAGCTGCATCAGTTTTAAAGTCTATTACTTTATCCACAGAGGATCTCCTTTTTCAAGTTTTATTCCACACTGATTGATGTCTATTATCCATGCATATGTTTCCCCATTATTTTGGGCATGTTAAAATAGACCCATTAAGTTCGGCCACTCTCTTGGCTCGTTGGTGAAACCAGGTCATTTCCCACAGACGAGTTTTCATAGTTTTCTTAGTCTCCCACTCTGACTCGTTTCTGCGGCGACGTCAGCTCACCGCCGACGCTGTGCCCTTCCGCAGGCATGGTGAACAGTCAAGCGGCGGTTGGCGGGTGCCCGCCGCGGGCGTGCGCCGGCTGCGGCGGGCGCATCTCCGACCGCTTCCTGCTCTTCTCCATGGAGCGCTACTGGCACACGCGCTGCCTCACGTGCTCGAGCTGCCAGGCGCAGCTGGGCGAGATCGGCACCACCTGCTACAGCAAAGGGGGCATGATCCTCTGCAGGAACGACTACATCAGGTCAGACGCCCAGGCCTCGCTCCAACACCACACACAAACCCGGGGGTTGGGGGGGGGGGTTTCCCTTATCCCCCCTAGATACGGAATAATATCCATAAATGTGTTTATATTTATAAAGTGACGTGGCCGATTAAAGACATAGTCCAGTGTTTTTCAGCCTAATCTCTGTCTACTGCATCTGAGACATGTGTTGATTATTATGTGAAACAATTTTGACACATTTCCCTGTATTTACATGAAACCTCTTGAAACACACTTCTAGTGAAAGCCTCCAGGCTGTCGTCAGCGTGGTGTGCGATAATGGGTTTTTCCATCCTCCTCTAAGTGGAGGGAAATGCATCAAAAATCTTGTCTCTGTTCTGGCAGATAGAAACTAGGTTCAAAAAGGCTGGAGCTTTCCTTTAACACATCAGAGTTTTCTATGGAAGGTGTTTTGAACTTGGGCTCCACGAAAGTGTGAAAACGCCTTAAGACAGAAGGGAGCAGCTCCTGATGAGTCCAGAGACCCTCCTCTCTGCACCTGCGCCGTCGTCCACGCAGCTCAGCCTGATTAGAAACTTCCCTAAATCCAAATGAGCCCTTCCTCACCCTTCCCTGACCACTCTGGCACTGAGCCTGCGCTGCATTAAAGAGCCTCTGCATCTGATCCAAGGACACGACCATCCAGGTGACGTCTGCTGAGGACTTTTGATTTACAATGCAAACGAAGTTCCAGTGGAGTGAGCTCATCTGTGCTGACAGACACGCCGCTCGTATGATGCTTTGCGGTCGAAGGCTGGTTTCCACGCACCGGAGAAGCCTTGGGATGAACCATGACGTAGGACCGAATGCACCGCGCAGAACATCAGGCTATGGCTTCAAAGCGCCGCGGAGAAATCTTGTGATCTGCTGGGTTTTGATCCGATATGGATGTTGTGCTTAATGGTGTGCTCATTATGTGCGAGCCATCCTGCTGGTGGTATGTAAAACAGAGGTAGTCTCTGACATAGCCTCTGAGAATAATGACATACTCCAGCTAACTCATGTGTTTTGTGTGTGTGTGTGTGTTTCAGGTTGTTCGGGCACACCGGAGCATGCAGTGCGTGTGGTCAGTCCATTCCTGCCAGTGAGATGGTTATGAAAGCACAGGGCAATGTCTACCACCTCAAGGTTAGCCCCGCAGTTACCCTATTAACACAATGTCAGAAAACACACTCATCACACCCTACTCTCTATTCCGATGTAATAACGTAACAGCAGGGCGAAGGTGAACAGACCCTCCAGCAGCAGACAGGACTCCAGCACACGCTCATTAGGTACATGCCAGAAAAACATAAACGTTTGAGAGATACTCTGCCCAGACTGGCTTTCAAAGGGGGTATTTCCCGCCTCTGCCCTGGAGTACTACGCTGTAATTATGAGAAAGCAAGAGTAAGTGTTGAGTCTTAATGGACGGGATTCCTGTGGTTTTACTACTGAAAACACCGGGCTCAGAGAAATGCAGCCCCACATCTGATAAGGGGCCAGTGGAAGCGCTGATGAATGCTTCCAGCACTGCTTAAACCTTATTGTTCAGTCCCTGGAAACGCATAGGAAAGGAATGACATACCATCCCTGTTGCAGTTTATTGGCTATTTATAAAGTTCACATCTTTCTTGGGTGAAGTGCTCGTGTAAGAGCGGAGGCCCTTCGAGTGATCAGAGTCTTACTGCATCTTAGTGGGCTTTAGCGGCAACATCTCCTCTTCCTGTTCCAGTGTTTCTGCTGCGCGACATGTAGACACCGGCTGGTCCCTGGCGACCGGTTCCACTACGTCAACGGCACCATCTTCTGTGAACACGATCGGCCAGGAGGCGGCCCGCTCAGCTCCCATTTGCAGGGCAACCCTGTGTTGCCTGACCAAAAAGTAAGCGAGGACCCCTGGTGGTACTGTAACCTTTCCCTCACGTCTGACCTCAAAAGCTGTCGTTTAAAGCAAAGGCTTGTGTCCTTGCAATGTCTTTCTGCTTGAACTTTCTTGTTAGTGGTGTTTGTGATCTGTACTGTACTGCTTAGTCTGTTTTGGCGTGTCTGTTTGCACTGGAGTCTGCGTTGTTGCGTTGCATGGTTCGTGCTGTTCCCTAAAGCGACATCTTGTCTTGACAGGTTTGCTGAAATCCTCTCCTCCTCTTCATCATCTTCCTCTTCCCTGCGCTCCTCACCTCTCCACATCCGTCCCGAGGAGTCCTGCCCTCAAGCTCCTCACCAGCTGTCCTGCGCATGAACTTCTTCTCGTGAACTTTGTACTCGCAGGTCAACGAGTCGATAGGTCGCTCCAGACTCCCGGGACGACTCCTTGGCAGAGAACTCCCCACCTGAGCGGGGCGCAACAGCTTCTCCCAGGAGGTGCAGTATTCCTGACGATATGCAAGACTCTCATTGGCTCGAGGTTTACATCTGACGGACTCCGCGGGAATCGTTGCATGGACGACGAAGACTTGAAACTTTCTTCCTCTTTTTTTGCAAGTTACTCAAAACTGAAACATCTGTCCCAGGCAGCCCCTCCTGCTCCTTTACAGCTTGGAATTGGGTTTTTCTGCCCTGCAGTGCTCATCCTCTTTATGTACTTCAGAGTGTGTGGTTTTTGTAGCTGGTGTAATCACAGCAAGCCCCAGGCTTTTTGGAGATTGTTCAGGGTGTGGAAATGTAAATACTCTTTTCTATATACATATATATATACGTATATACATACATACATATATATATATATACATATATAACAGTCTGGTGTGTTCTGGTTCAATCATAGGTCAATGCGTAACATTTATTTAAGATGTAAAAAATACACAATAAATTGCTTTAAAACATCAGTCCAAAAATAAACCTGTGGTACCTTTTTTTTTTAGCACAGACGACACTCCTTACTGTTTATAGCTGTTTTTGCCTTGTGATCAGCTTCATTGTCAATGGTGCAAAACTGATTACCCAAAGGACTAGAAACAATTCAAGTTGAGCTTGGACCATTACAGAAGCAATTAAGTGTGTGTGTGTGTGTGCGCTGTTGTGCGTATGCACAAGTGTGTGTGTGTGCTATCTGCGATTACTTTTGCACTGGGGAGGCTGAACTTTGCTCTGATCCCATGTTTGAATTTAATAAAGCCTAATCTGCTGCCTAGCTAATTAAGAGAGGCTCACTGATTTCGATTCACTGCTTCATAACAATCACACTCGTTAACTGTTTACCATGTCGCAATCAAAGTACACAGCACAACTTTCCTCCCCCACCCCCTTCCCTTAGCAACCGCCTGCCCTTCGCTACGCTGTCTGTGCTAGTATACTGCCAAATTCTTTGATTCAGAGTTAAACAATAGTAGCTGAAAGTGACTTTGACTTTACCTCACATTCATTCATATGTTGTGCTGTTTTCATTCTCAGAGGATTGCAAGTGTTTGTCCTTTGAGTGCCCTACATACTTTTTCGTATTTAGTTCAGTTAGCAAGTTATTAAACTGATGATCCGCACTCAGAAATAAGCTATTAAATAAGAATTGAGAGTATTACACCGACATGTCAACTGTCGCAGTATGGCTAAATACTGCCTGTTTTTTAACAGCCCAGTTTGTTCTTTCGCTTATACGGAGGCGGTGTTGTGTCGTCGTGAGTACGGCAAACGCTGTTGAAGCATCGTTCCCAAACAAAATGGATGGCTTCTTAATGCGCTTAGTTTTCAGAAGATATTCTCCATGGTATCAGTATAGGTGCTCATTGTGGATCATTTATTTATTTATTCCACCTTCTATTGAAAACAATTCAGGCAAATTCATTAACTTATGCAAATGATCCCGATTACAATTATCTTCATATCTGGATAAGTAAGGAAATAAAAACCTAGGCACAATTCGTGTCCCACCGTGCCGCAACTCGCACGTCAGATTCAAACCAATCAAGCCTCATCTGCATATTGCTAATTAGCCAGGCATATTCAGATGCCAATTAGCAGGTCTAGGAGAAAAAGCCTCTTAGCCGACGAGCTTTATCCTCGATCAGAAAAAGTTTGCAGGTGTACGGATCGCTGTGCGGCTTCTGTCATGGAAAAGTGTTTATCCTCACTAATTAATCATATTAACACATGCAAATGAGTCTAATTGCTCGAGCTTCTATGCCTCACGCTGTGAAAGAGAGAGATGGAGAGCGAGAAAGAAAAGAGCCAAGAATATTTTAAACGCTAACCACAGAGAGCAGACTTCTGCGTCACTTTGCATCTTTGAGGGCGGAAGTGGAGAGAGCGCGTGTGGCACCTCGATACGCATCTCTTGCTACATTTACATGCTCATGCCCGGTTAAGCACGAGACAAGGTTTTATGGAGCATTCTACTTGCTTCTTGATCCTGCACGTGAGGACAAGTCTGCGAGCAGTTCGTGCTACATAAAAGACTATAATCTCTTTATTTTTGTACTTCCATGACTAATATTAGCTCGGAGTCCTGTAAGTCTCTACAGGGCAGAAAGAACGACGCCTGCTGTATGCACCGTCAGGTTCATGTCAGACCGGAACTTTCTCGAACATTTCTTCTCGGGTGTGAGCTCTAGTCTAATGACATGCGTGCTCCCGTTGAGCGGGCGCGAGGACCTATGTGTCAAAGAGACAGACTTGACAACTGTGAACTTAGCAGAGCTGAGAATGTCAGAGAAGGAGAAGGGGGAGGGGGATTCCGTCGCCCAATCAGAATGCTTTGAATAATTAAGGCGATCGGCTTAATTAGCTCAATTACGTTAATTTGACCACGGAACATGGCCATATGGTGAAAGGAAACAAAAGAGGGGGGAACTAATTAAAAGTAAAATAATGAGGATTTTAATTAAGCTTTTCCCCAGACGTGGGTGAATGGGGATCTGGAGCAGGAGAGAGTAATTAAAGTAGTGTAGCGCTGGCAACATTTCTCCCTCCCTTCTTTCTCTCTCTCTCTCTCTCTCTCTCTCTCTCTCTCTCTCTCTCTCTCCTCTCAGAACCGTGAGGGCTCAATCGGTCTAATTAAATCTGTAAATAAATTAGCTACATGGAAGCCTGCTTGAGTTGACACCCCACCCACCTACACACACACACACACACACACACACATCTTTCTATATCTGTCCTTCATTTGCTGGGGAGATGACAAATGGGTGGGGTCGAGGTCTGCTACTGATTTGTTATTGTCTAATGTAGTTGACAATGTGGCCATGGGTGAAGTAACTACAACTGTACTAGGAGTCAAGATTTGTGCATTATGTATTTGTACTGCTCTTTTAAAAGGTTTCCTTTGTTGTGTAAGCTAGTTCAGTGTATGATTTGTCTCAATATTTATGTTTTTCTGTTCTCAGGTGTGTTTGTGTGTGTGTTAGCATGTTTAAACTCCTGATTCAGTCTCCTGATTGTATTTCCCCTGTCCAGCCATGAACACACTTGTATCTCCAGTCCTCCCCACACCTACATCATTTTGTCCCCTGTTGGGGCTTGGTTTTGGGGGTGCTTATTTTCTTATGAGATGCATTGAATGCATCACCAAGTCCTTTGTAGCCCCAGTGCCTGACAGTATTTGTTCTGATTAAATACTGTCCACCCGTGGGTTGCGGTCCCATGTTGGCATGAACCTTGGCTCTAATGGGGCCTTTTGTCAGTAAGATGTCATTATCATGGACCTTGATCATGTCTTCTCTCCTCTGCCTCAACCTCTTCACTGCCTCTACTTCACATTGGTAGCACGGTTTTTAATTAGAGTTTGCATTCAGATTGACAACACACTCATTTGCATTTTAAATGAACAGCGACGTATTGGCTATAGTGTTGCCAGGGCCCTTCAATTCAGGCCATTTCAGAGACACCAAGCAGGAGAGGAGGTCCACACACTGTTCACAATGGGCTAATGCTGCATGGCCAATAGGAACGTCTGAATAGTAATGCCTTTATGTATGTATAAAGACTCCAGCAAGGTAAACAGGGCTATGTGAGGATAGAACTCAAACTAGAACTCAAACCTTAAAGCACACAAAAAAAAGCCAATGTCACAGCTAAGAATTAAAATATGGCCCCAGGAATAATGCAATCCAGGGTTCGTTTTTTGGGTGTTGCCATTTAATCAATGAAGTGGAACGAACAGGGTGTATTGGGAGGGTGTGACAAGGGGCGTGTCGATGGCTGGGGCGAGGGGGCAAGGGGCGCGGCCAGTGCGATGCCCCACAGGAAGGCCATCCGCTGCTGGGAGACCTGGGAGATGTGCATCGAGAGGGGGTGGTGCCATAAGGAAGCCAACACACATGCATTGTTGTTTTTTTGGAGTTGTAATACCCTTATATAATGGAGTTGTGGCTCCAGGGCCACCCAACACGCCACACGAGAGTTACCACAGACAGCCTGCCAGCGATGAGTGTCAATCGGCTACGGCCTGGAACTCTCTCCTTGGACAACAACACAAACAAGGCAGCCATTCATTAACAGAACCACACTCTTGTCTCTTGTCACAGAGCATGCATGGATGGATACTGTCCTGAAGAAGTGTCTATATTCTACACAAACACCACAATAGAAGTTCATTACACTACAGGGCATTGAGGTCACATGAGGAAGGTTTTTGATAACATTTGTTCCACTATGTATCATTATGTTTCACTGAGGCCTAAGTGTGTGAGAGAGAGATGTAATGAAAAAGCTCTCTGAAGTCTCTGTTCCACCTTAAAGCTCCAAGTAGTTCTGACACTCTCTCTCTCTCTCTCTCTCTCTCTCTCTCTCTCTCTCTCTCTCTCTCTCTCTCTCTCTCTCTCTCTCTCTCCCTCCCTCCCTCCCTCCCTCCCTCTCCATCACTAGCCAAGGTGAGTAAGACTGTTCGTTAGCACCCTGTGGAGAGGAACAGATGCAGTACGAAACACCTTCATAAACACATACACACACACACACGCTCACATGCACACGCACGCACGTGCACAGTGAAAGTCACACACACAGTACTGGAGTGCACGGTTACCACGGGCCTGCGTAGTGGTTCGAAGCTGTTGGCACGGTTACCGTAGGCACGCGTGGCGGTTCAGAGCTGTTGGCACGGTTACCGCGGGCGTGCGTGGCAGTTCGGCGCTGTTGGCACGTGCTGTGGGTACCGTGCAGATGCTCTGCTAGCTCACCACCGCCAGTGAACTTCCAAAAGCCTCCACCGCTGATCCAATGGGGAAATCTCTTTATGCACTTTAATTCTGATATTTGCCTGTATGTTCATCAGTCTAATCTCCAGTTCATTTACTCTGTCCTTCTTTGTCTACGTGTTTTCTTCCTCTGTTAGACTGGAACAAAAGTGAGAACACTGTATCTGTGTATTTAGACTACAATTTAGATTCTCTCTTTCTGTTTCTCATGAGCACACACAGACACACATGCTCACACACACACACACACACACACACACACACACACACACACACACACTCAACTGTGCTGTTACTTGGAATCAAGCAGCTGAAATGTCAGTTAGTGGTCTGACATTTTGCAAGAGAGATAGCGTTGCACCCAGCGGCGAGAGGAGCAGCAGGCCCCTCACCTCCCTGGCAGGACCCAGACCGAGGTGACCACAGAGGTGCCTGATAGAGCCATAGAGGGGTTCGCATGGGCAGTGGAGAGGGCAGCCGTGAAAGAGGGGTCCTAACCGCAGGCCTCGAGAAGCACTCTGGGAAATGCTGCCCAGCCTCTCGGCAAGAGATAAGACTCAAAGCTCGGTTCCATCCTCATCTTAGGCCTGCACGGAAATGCCAGGGCTTGAGAGTGGCCTGAGGACAATGTTTGTGCGTGTGAAAGTGTGTGTGTGTGTACGTGTGAATGTGTGTGTATGTGCGTGTGTGTGAGCGCATGTGTAAAATGCCAGTACATCTCCTCTTAGAGAGCCCCATGTTACTGAACCACAGAGCTCCTCTGTCAGTTATCGCCTGTCACACACCTGCTCAGACAGACAATGAGGGGTCACGGCAGGGTGTCTGTGTGTGGGGGCGTGTATTTAACACTTTGTGGGGACCAAATATTCCCAATGATGAGAAGAAAAGATGAAAAAGTTAATGTTTTTAAAACCATTGTTAATGGTTTTAATGGGTTTTAAATAACAGAACTGGCATTAAACCATAATATGTAGGTAACATTGCCCATGTTTTGTACATAAGATAAGAAAAATAACTGTCATATATTTTTAGTCAATCGCGCTCAAGTATTAGATATTACATTTATGTTTTATGATTTTAGTCATTAAACTTCGTGTAATAACACAATGTTTGATTTCATTTGTAACCATTATAAAAGACAGACCATGAAATACATTCACATTATAAAAGACAGACCATGAAATGCATTCACATTCAGAATTATAGGCAAAAATAACAAGCAGAAATGTTGTACCCTTTGTTTGTTACCATAAATTATGTGTGTGTGTGGGAGTGTGTATCTCTCGTATGTGCACGTGATGTTTTTTATTGTATGTGTATGTACTTGGCAATGACTGTGTGTGTGGTTTGTGTGTATTATTGTATAAGTTACTGAGGAGTTCTGATAAGCCGTATGGAGCCAGACAGCAGACGCAGTACAGGAGACCAGCCGATGACTGCACTGATACAGAGACCTGGTAATAGTGCTCTCTCTCTCTCTCTCTCTCTCCCTCTCTCTCTCTCTCTCTCTCCCTCTCTCTCTCTCCCTCTCTCTCTCTCTCTCTCT
>JAOXYF010000016.1:1844442-1869002 GCA_028565775.1 Sternarchorhynchus goeldii
CCCGGCATGAAGAAGTGCAGGCGGGGGAAGGGCACCATGTTGACGGCCAGCTTACGCAGGTCGGCGTTGAGTTGCCCTGGGAAGCGCAGGCAAGTGGTCACGCCGCTCATGGTAGCCGACACCAGGTGATTGAGGTCGCCGTAAGAGGGCGTGGTCAGCTTGAGCGTGCGGAAGCAGATGTCGTAGAGCGCCTCGTTGTCGATGCAGTAGGTCTCATCCGTGTTCTCCACCAGCTGGTGCACGGACAGTGTGGCGTTGTAGGGCTCCACAACAGTGTCAGACACCTTGGGTGAGGGCACCACGCTGAAGGTGTTCATGATGCGGTCGGGGTACTCCTCACGGATCTTGCTGATGAGCAGGGTGCCCATACCTGAGCCCGTGCCACCACCCAGTGAGTGCGTGAGCTGGAAGCCCTGCAGGCAGTCGCAGCTCTCTGCCTCCTTACGCACCACATCCAGCACAGAGTCCACAAGCTCCGCCCCCTCTGTGTAGTGACCCTTGGCCCAGTTGTTTCCAGCACCGCTCTGACCTGCTCAACCAATCCAAAACCAGAAAGTTTAACCCAAAAGTTCACAACCACAGAAAAGCTAATTTGCCATAAAATTAAAGTCAGACTGCTTAAGACCAAACGCTCACCAAAGACAAAGTTGTCTGGCCTGAAGACCTGGCCAAACGGTCCGGACCTCACCGAGTCCATGGTTCCGGGCTCCAAGTCCACCAGAACGGCACGGGGCACGTATTTACCCCCTACCACAGGGGACAGTGGGTAAGTACAAGGAAACATCTCATCACAGATCCAATACAAACACTTAAAGGCCTAGAATTGTACCTGATGCCTCATTATAGTAGACGTTGATCCTGTCCAGCTGAAGATCACTGTCACCATGGTATGTGCCAGTTGGATCAATACCATGCTCATCACTGATGACCTCCCAGAACTAGACAAAATACAAGTGTTAATTATGTTAATAATTCGCAGCACCATATCAAATGTGAAGTCCACACTGTAAATGACTATGCATCAGAATAAAAAATAAATAAACTAATGCGCCTGGCGGAACCTCAACGATTAACAACCGCATTGCAGTCTTTTTTGCAGCCTACTGGCTTGAAAACGTGGTCCCCATTAGTAAAATTCTTCGCTGCAAACGGACTAACGACATGCAAATTTTTTTTTTTTTAAGTCACACATTTTAAAGCCATATTGATTTGTTTAAAAAAAAAAAAAAAACCCTCAATCTTATCGTGTCGCAGTTAAGCGATTTCAAACCCCTCCTCTCCACAAAAACGCGCGCGCGGCCTTCACACCGGTTGGATGAAATCCATGCGCCGTGCACTTTTGAAAAATTCTGCCTACGTCACTCAGACTCGGCGCCACCTATATCCGATAAAGGAGCGGCGCCCTTTTACATGACCAAGAACACCGGGCCTCTGGCCAGTCTGAAGTCAAATAAATAAAATTGTGTCGATCCCCTTTGTCTTGAACAAATAATTGGATCCCGATGGAATGGAGTCATTTAGTCAAGTTCCGGCGATTATAATTGCTTAAGAAAAAAATTGTCACGTTAATTGCCACTGTCTTCGTCAAAGGAAACCCTCGCCAACAGATGCAATTGCACACAAAAGAACAAAATAGTCGCACTGGCCTACACGGGCTAATTCCCCCGCCCAACACTCAGATTTCCTTTTTCCTTGTTCAGCTGCACAAAAAAGGGAAGCACATGGTTATACTGACCCATTTCTCACCCGAATTAGCGCAAGCTCTTCGTTTTAAGGCCATCCAGACATTTAAGCGACCTTGGAGTTGAACTACTGAATTAAACCAACGGTAGATCACCGAAGTGCATTTTTTTCGAGGTACATTGGGAGGGAGGTTTATTTGTTTTCTTTACGTTTCGACAATACCACATTTCAGGTCACTCACAAAAAAATATATTATTAAAAAAATAATAAATACAAACCTTTGCTCCGATCTGGTTACCGCACTGTCCTGCCTGAAGATGTACAATCTCCCTCATGTTTGATTTAGAGGTAGCGAGAAATTTGCAAACGTTAACTGTTCCGGCGTCGACTGAACAGCATAAAGCGCCTTCGCCCTTTTTTTATAGATTTTGTTACACCCGCCCCATAGTCACCGCATCCTGCTTTGTGCTCGAATGCCATTGGCTGAATTTTTCAAACGCTCAGCTATAGCACTATGGAACCGGTTACGTAGGCGTAGGCAACGTCGATTGGCTCACGTCGCCTGTCAGTCAGATTTTGTACTTGTAACGTTATTGTTTCGTCCCAAAGTTACTACGCCATATAATGTCTTCCGAAGTCAAGAGCTCGATGTAAATCTTTCCGTAGTGATAGACCCTCATAGAGTATTTCCTCTGTGCGGGGTTTTTATTTCATGTAGCATAGGAACAAAAAAAAAAAAAAAAAAAAAAACACAGGCAGAACAAAGGAATCACTGTCCAATAAACAGAAGTACTCATGTATCGTAACATTTAAACAAAATAAATTATCACAGGTTTGTCATATCTAAGCAAACGTAAATGTATTAGATGCTTAAAATGTGGTTTTTGAGGCATCAGTTACGTGTCCTTCGTGACAAGATCGTCATGTCATATTCTAATACAGTGAATTTTTACCTTTTCACAAAACTACGTTGACTGAAAAGGATGGGTTGATCCATGGATTAATCGATTTGATTTGATATTGTATTGAAATTTGAATTATGGCCATAGCAAACACAAAGCCACGAGCTACTGTTTCCACACTACTGCCTTAACCCCGTATTCTCTAGGCATTATATTTATTTTATGCCTGTCGTGTTTCACCGTCTTTACGCCACGTTCTGCAGCGACTTGGAAACTAATATGAAAGCTATGCTGTTATGATGACAAAGGATTAAAGGAACCACTTGGTTCCTTGATTATTAAATAAAACTGGACCCAACAAACCAAAACTACATTATTGACATTTTCCAGTCCCTTCAAGATCAACAAAAAAAGTTAAAAGGCCAATTTCCTTAGCTTGGAGCATGATACGACTTTACAGGGACCTCGTCCCCCAGAAGGGCCTGTCCTGCAGAGTCACCCCACTGAAGGCCCCTGACCCGCAGTGTCTGCTCTGCCCAGCACACCCAGTACACACACACATACATTACACACTGTGATCCACAGCGGGAGCAGCAGCAGGCGATAAAGAGAAGGACATGGCCCCACATTCCTGCCCTGTCATAAAGGCGGCTCACATCCCTACTAGCCTTCCCTTTCATTACTTCGTTCCTCCGCCCATCGCGAGCCACACGGTGACACTGCTGGTTTTAGCCGTTAACCATTTCTCACCGAGCCATCACGCAGACTGCAGTAGTTGCACTGCACCTTCCCCTCCCCCGCTCCGCGGCCACCGCCTCTCAGTGCAGCATGGCTGATTAACAATGCCGTGAAAATGGCTGCCTCAGTGCCAAACGTGTCCACCCAGCACGGCTGTGGCAGGTAGAGAGACAGCAGTGTAATTAGAGAGAGAAAGAGAGAGATGTGTGAGTGTTTTTGGATGCTGTGGTTCTGCATTTCTCAAATGCGGTGTGGGGCGTGTGTTCGGGGATGGACACGATTATTAATAGCGAATCTGTGTACAGGAGAGGGAATGTTAGACTATAGTCAGCTGCCCCAGGCACAGTTGGTGTGATGTTAGAGCTGGAGAATGAGAGGTTTGTCACAACGGGCTCTGAACTGGCAGAGAGGGGGGCGGGGGACTGTGCTCACAGCCTCCAGGGCTTTCCCCTGTCCACCACAGGCAGAAGCAGCCCCAGGTTTGAGCAGATGGGGTCTTAGCAGTGGACTCCTGACAGAGGACTCCTCACCATAGACTCCAGAGACAGGACTCCTGACAGCTGAGTCTTTTATGCCTGTCCTATGGCTTCTCTCTTCTTCCATCCTAATGGAACCAAAGTCTTGGTCAGACTTTTCTTTCTAAGCCCTTTTTGAATGTTCTGAGAAAAAGAAAATTTTCAGAGAAAAAGAAAGTCTTTCAGAGATGGTAGTGTCTGGATCTTTCTCTGTAAGGGCACATTTTTTGACAAATTAAAATATTATTTTCAAGTGCAATTTCTACATTATGTTTTAAAGGAAAAGCTTTTATACATCTCATACAACAGATGTTCACAAAAAGAAACATTGCACACACACACACACACACACCACACTTAAAACTGTTTTGTTGCCTAATTTCAAACCAGCATAATCCTCTCTGTTCTCTGCAATGGTCATAGCTCTAAATCTGGAGACCAGGGGAGCCATGAGTCCTGTACCACCCAGACCCATACCTCCACCCCCACCCCACCCCAAGCTGCAGCTCCTTTTTGGCATCTAAATGAAGAATTTATTTACTGGGGGTGGGGAGGGAAGAGAATACAAGGTCTGAGGTGTGACAACAGGAAGGAGTAACACTAGCTGTGTGAGGGTGTGTGAGGGAACACTGCAGTGGGATCACAAAGGCACACAAACCCATAGGAGGGCAGGCTTACTTCCCTCTGCTGATGCTCTGGCTTTTCCTGCATGATTTGTAGTGTGCTGTGAGTGCGTGTCTCTGCTAAAGGCTGCTGGCCTGTTTCTTTATAAAGCCCCAGGGGAGGACTGGTCTCCTAGTCCTTAACGCAGCATCTGTTCTCTCTGCACACCAATTTCTTCATAATCCCTCTTCTCATAACAGAAAGGATGACACAGAAGAAGTGCGAATGGCGGCTCACAGCAGGAGCATAGGAAGAGAGAGATAGAGAGTGAGACAGAGACAGAGAGAATGAGAGAGAGAGAATTAGAGAAAGCGACACATGTGAGAGAGATAGAGTGACATCACAGATAGTGATATACCAGAGATACATCAGAGAGAGATGAGACAGTGAGAGAGGAAGTCTTTCACTATTGTTGTTGTTTTGTTTTTTTTTAGAATTATAACTATAATAAAATTGAAGTGTAATTTTCAACTCTAGTGACTAATCAAATGTGAACACGATCTTGCCACTGAATTCTATAAACTATGTATCACCTCGGTCAGTGAGGGCAGATTTGACTCAGTCCCGCTGCTGAGCATGTGCAGTTCACAGGGAAACTCCACACAGGTTCACCAGGATATCAGGTTGCATTTCACACGGCCATAAACCAACCCTCTATGCAGTGCTTCGTGCGCCTGTGTGGTGATCATCCTGCGGTGCTGTTTATCTGGATACTGATGACTCAAAAGGTCTAAACGTTGGATCTCATAGCGGAACGTTTTAGCTGTGTTACAGTACTCAGAACCAGAGCAGACAGGGTTGGTGTTCTTTGTGGTCTGTCAGTATGAACTGCTTTCCCAGACAAAAACAACTACATCACCCCCAGGCCAGCCACCCATCCCCCTCACAGCAGTGCAGCTCAGGGGGAGTCAGAGGCTCCTCCCCCTCCCCCTTCCTTTTCCTCCTCTTCCTCCCAGGAGGATCTTTGCCTCCGCATGGATAAACCAGGCCACACTGCATCATTCAGCCTCTCAAACATGTCCGCAGCCTCTAAAGTGGTGTGTGTGCAGTACTGGTTCAGAAGATGAGAGCTGGACTGAAACTGCAGCATGTGTGTGTGCGTGTGTGTATGTGTGTGAGGTCGATCAAATTCTAGTCAATGAGTGGCACTGCATAAGGCTTGCAGATGAAATGCGTTTGTGTGTGTGTGTTTGTGCGTACATATATATACACAAGACCATATGAAAAAAAACATGAGAGAACCGCACACCACAGATATAGGAGATGAGTTACAGCACACATTGTTTACTGGTCAGTATTTGCACAGAAACAGAGGCACAGTGGAGGACTGATTAAATCCGCCCCCCTGCTGTGCCGACGAGATTCAACCATAGTCCCACCGCCCTCCCCAGCCTGCTGTGCTGGCGTGATTCAACCATGGCCCCGCCTCCAGCATGCTGTTCTGGCATAATTTTAACCATGGCCCCGCCCCCCTCAGCCTGCCATGCCAGTGTGATTCAGCCATGGCCCCGCCCCCCCAGCTTGCTGCGCCAGTGTGATTCAGCCATGGCCCCATCCCCAAGCCTGCTTCAACCACGACCCCGCCCCTAGCATGCTGTGCTGGTGTAATTCAAGCATGGCCCTGCCCCACCCAACCTAGTGTATCTGTGTAATTCAGCCATGGCCCCGCCCCCAGAATGCTATACTGGTATGATTCAGCCATGGCCCCGCCCCCCAGCATGCTATACTGGTATGATTCAGTCATGGTCCTGCCTCCCAGCCTCCTGCAGCCTGTCTGAATGATCAAATATTGAGATGTGCAGGGATGTGTAAGTGGGCAGCTGCAGAAGGAGCATTTTAGAACATGGACTGAGCTTGGTATTCTAGATACTCCATTATGTGTGTCTACCACCACCTATTAACTCTCTCCAAGAGGCAGGCAATCCTCCCTGGTTTTCTCTATAGCTATCAATACAGAGGAGTCTCAGGAGGATACAGAGTGAAGGAGGCACAGCAGCAAGAAGGTCAGATCAGAACAGCAAAGCCCCACCCCCACCTGGGCCTTCCTCCTTTCATGCCGACTAACAGCAGTTTCATAGTGAGCCCAGTTTTGTTTTCTGATGCAGGTTAAACTATCTAAGCATCTTTTCAGGTCATTTTAATGGTGTTTTTCATTCTAATAGTGTTTTTCATTTTTATATTTTATGTGCTCCTCATTTGCCTGCACTAATATTTACAGCAGCTTCAAGCAGAATCAATAGAGACTGAAGAAGATATTGGATTTGGGGGAGGAGCTTGCATTAAATCAATAACAAGAGCCTGTGTATAGATCCACCATAATTATTGATGTAGTAGAGGAACAGTACGGGTGGGGGTAAAATATACTTATAAATAATATACAATATACAGGATCTGCAGAAAGTTGTAAATGTAAACACCATTCTGTAAATGCCAGCCAGACCAGGAAATGTTTCTTTCTGAAACGTCTTCAAGCAGATTCATGTGTCAGTGGCGCCCTCTTGTGTTTGGATAGCAGCGCATAGCCATTCATCTACTGTAGTGGTCCTCAAAACTCGGGCCGCGGACCGCTACCGGTCCGTGGGTCACTTGGTACCAGGCCGAACAGAAAGAATACATAACTTACATTATTTCCGTTTTATTTATTTATCAGATTCTGAACGATGTTTTATTTAGGAAAAATACAGGATTCTTTCCGCCACATCTGTTTATGACTCTGATGCTTGCCTCGGTCACATGGCAACCCTCTTAAAGGGGCTGCTCCGGCACGTGACACATAATACATTATGGTTAATTGAAACTCCCAAGCTAGCAAAATGAACAAAAAAACAAATATCTTTGGAAAGTTTCTTTGCGCAGGGTAAAATAGCCAGTGAGGAGACAGAAGAAGAGCCTATAACTTCAAAGAAAAAGAAAGCTGCATTTAACAGACAATACCAGGAGTCCTACCTACCAGTTTTTATGCTGGTCGTATCATTTTATTTTGTTGTATTTATCTGCCACACCTTTTATCTGCCAAACCAAGGCCGGTCCGTGAAAATATTGTCTGACCGGTCCTTGGCACAAAAAAGGTTGGGGACCGCTATCCTAGTGGACCGTATCTGATGAGAGGCTCCGGAACTTGCTATACACAGCTAACATACCATCAACTCAGAAAGGATGCGGAAATAGGTTTTATTTCAGCCATTTTGTGCAGTCTAAATTTGCTGTTGTAGGAAAATTGTTACCTACTCGAAAGTGTTTTAACTGAAATGTTAACGCTATTTGGTACTTAAAGGAGCAGTACGTCATTTTCCAATTGTTTTTTCTTCGCATTATGCAGCAATCATTATATTGACCCTAACCACAGACACCTGGCGCCTCGTTGCCAGGACATTTCAGAGAGTCTGTAATAAATCGATTTTAAACATGGATACGTCTGTATGGGAAACTTGCTCTACGTAGCATAAAGTAGTGCATTTGAGGACGGTGAGGACGGTGTTTCGGTTAGTCATATGGGGTATAAAATTCAACACATTAAACACTAATTAATTAATTAATAATTAACACACGCACACACAAAACATTACTTTTGAGCAGGCTAATCCAAAATAACAAACAAAACCAAATGCTAATTCCGTAAGTAAAAAAAAAAAAGCAAATTATACACAAATCATATCTGATTCCCTGACTATCCATACCACGAGACAAGATCCAACAAGAAAACCCTCCCCCACACCCCCCTTTGTTAAAATAAAAATGTTAACAAAACCCCACGTTTTGTTTGCTAGTATTAATACATAGGTTTAGGGCATGGCTAACATTGGAAAACAAAAAAAATTATACTTAGAACCTCTATGGAAGACAGCATACCCGACGTTTGTCTTGAGACTTGTTAAGTAGCGCACCTTACCACAACGGTGCCATCAGTTCCCCTGCTTCGAGAGAGAGAGAGAGCACAAACCTTAGGGACGTAAAACAAAGCAATTTCATTCTTCTGATGTGAGTTGCACTTTATAAGTAAAAATGCTAAATTAATAAATAACTTTCATAAATATTATTTTCTACATTACTGTGGTAGAAACGACTGATTGTGCCGTTAATAAATGGCAAATGTAAACCATGGTTGTACCACCAATTGGAGCTGGTGTCCAGTCTCTTCGTAATGCTTTCATTAGTTTCACTGCAAGTACATCATAGACAGTTTCGATTATAGCCATCATATACACACCAGCCACTTTATATAGAGACATCAATAGAGACATCTATTATTTGAACACGTTACTGCTCGTTTGAGGGTTGCAAGAATTCAATCAGCAGCAGTATGTCAGAAATAGCATCTACAATGTAGGTGTTTCCAACGAATCGACTAGTGAGTGTAATTCACTCACGCATTTATCTCGCTATTTCTCTAAACTAGAGTTGTTCGGCTGATCCGCTGTCCTATGTTTTCTGAATTCTTCCACAATTAGTTATCAAAAACTTCAGCTTCAACATCTCACTGCCTATGTAGTGGAATTATAATACTTAATATTAGAATTATAATATTGAAATTATAATACTTAATACTCGATTACTTGTGCATAAACCCCACTCCTGTTCGCTGTAGACCACTAGACTAACGTTGATCTATGGATACTGAAAATGTCCTTTGGAGGGAGCCATATAGTCAAAGTTTTACTTAACACCGATTTGGTGACCTACAAATCATAACCTTCCTAAAATGACGAAAGAAAAAAAAGGATGACTGACACATATAAATGGAGAAAAAATATTTTATATTTAGGTCTATTTTAGGTTAAAACCACACAATTCAGATTTTACATTCCAAGCCAATTTTAGTTTGCATGTCCATGAATTCAGATTTGCATAACCATCCCATAATGAGCTCTGGTGTTTCAGCGCATGTGCTCGGCTGAAGGTGGTGTCACTCTAGCCTTTTGCTGGCATTTTCAAAGCTTGGAGTGACAAATAGTTTGCCTTGAAAAGGAACACAGTGCATGATAGTACGTTGTGTTTACGCTTCATGCAAAGGGGTATATAGGAATTTCCATTGTTAATTTATTGGAATTGATCCTCCGGAGATTCTAATGTCTGATTTCAAGGCCACACTCATCACTTGTGGTAGGTTTACAATCATACTGGCCTTTAAACTGGATCAGCAGACTTAACTACTGCCTGCAAGTGCCATACAGCTGCTATGGTGATGATCCCATTACAAACATAACTGCTTATGAACTACATGCCCATGTTGTGATTAATCATTGCCAGCACTGATGAAGAAACTCTTTCAGAGGCTCGACTGCAGACAGTGGCCCCCCATGTTTGATCCCAGCCCACATGGAAAGGGAGGGTTCACCGAGTCTTTTCAGATTTTCACTAATACATTCTTCCTTCTGGTATATGTGTATGGCAGAGAACAAGTACACTACAGGGTTCTGCCAAAAACAAGCTAACATTTAAGACTTTTTTTCTCATAGAAGAATTCAGAGCAGCTTGGCTTGGTATGCTTTTGTTATGTTCCCCATAGAGGTTGATACAGTGTGGCGTACAGAGGAGTCTGTAAGCAAGCGAGTTTCTTCTGATGTCTCAGCTCTGTACTCCAACACCCTGGGTTTGAAAAGAGGCAGTGACTAAGGTCAACACCTAGAAAGTCAGTTTTAATTCAAAGGTATGTACCTCTATAGTGGGTGAAATATATAGAAACCATCACTTTTGGTTAGTATCACTGGTCACTGGCTGAGCTGTGTAAAGGATTTACAGACCTCAGGAGACTGGATGCAGAACAGAAGTGAAGAGAGATAGATACAAGCACGCCACCCCTGTGTGTAAGGAAGTATTTAACTCCTGTAGCACATCCAGGGGCTCTGGATAAGAGTGTCTGCCACATTATTTATTTATGTATTTATGTAAAAGTATTTATTCTTTACTTGGCTATATACACTTTGACAGAGTTTGTTGTAGAATCCTGAGCACACTGAGCATTAAGTTTAACCTGAAAAAAAACATGAGTAATAATAAATAATAATGGGTAATATAAACATGAGTAAATGTGTGTAATTTTTGAATATCTTGTTTATTACTGAATACGTTATAATTCAGTGTCTCTCCTCACAAAGCGCTCACTCAACACACAAAAACATTCTGAGCTTATTAAATATATACCTCATCTTTTACTATCATAACATATTTACAAGTCAGCCCTTTATAATCACCGGTTCTTTTTCTCTTTTTTGCATTTTTATGTCCCTTCCATATGAAAATATAAAAAATAAAGCTGCCTCTTGTTAGATACAAAAACCAGTCCGTTGGGGCTGCGTTGGCCTCTGTTAGGGAGTGTTGTGAGGCTTCCTGTTGCGCTTGGCTCGCCGTGTCTGAGGGAAGCTGATGAACTCAAAGCGCCTGGACCGGTCCGAGTTGGGGAAGGGTAGCGGGCCTTTGTGCAGGCGCTTGATGAAGTGGACCTCCCTCTGGTTCTGCTGGGTTCTGGAGGCACTTATGGGCCTGCCTTTCCTGCTGAAGGCCACGTACCAGCCATCGTACTTGGCGTTCTGGAAGGCCGTGTAGTTGTTCTCCAGCACAATCTCAGTGAAGATGCAATCCTTGCCTCTACCACCCACCTGGACGAAGACAACATCATGCCGTGTTCACGGACATAGGACATTTTGGGGTCTCATTATGTGGTAAATGCTTTTCTATCGACTGTTTGCGTCAATGATAGCCTTTGAACTATTTCTTTAAAGTAGTGTAGAACCTGCATGGTACTCAGATGATATCAATACTACATAGGACATTAGAGCAGTCCCCAATACTGACTGCAGATGGCACTGTTTCCTATAAAGGACCATCTCTTAAAGTTACTCCACAGACTGATAAGGCTTTTAACCATTCTGAACCATGCATTTATTATAGCTCAAGGACATTAGCAAATGCTGTAAGAATCCTCTAGTTATATCGGTAAATGTTTTGGTTTGTTTTGTGCCATGGGTTATGTAATGAAATCAAAACAAAAGTCCCAACCGATGTCATTTTTGAGTTACACTACGGTGATCAATTCTTTGCAACTCTTTGGTTATATACTCATAACACTGTCTGAAAGTACAGCCCCTGCCATCGTCTCAGACAAGATGACTATATCTAACTCTCCCTAACCTTTCTGTAATGGCAGTTCCACAGAAGACATTTTCTCCACGTCCTTCTCCCAACTGACTAGCACAGAGTGGATGGGAAGGAAACGTCCTCCTCAGTGCCATTTAGTTAAACACACACATGTAGAAATGCATGCCTGCACTTTTTGACTTCTGATGTCGCTACTTCAGTCCTCCCCGTGTGCTTTTTAAACGTCCTATGCATCAGAAATTCTCATCAGGCTGCACTGGCTGGATTTTGCTCGGTGCTGCTCAGAACCGTGGGAAACGGAGTCTGAGGGGGCAGGACCGTTGACAGACGCTGTCGCATACCTTGCCTACCAGTTTTCCTTTGCGGTTCATGCAGAGGTATCTGCCGCTCTCCGCCCCTTTGATCCGAACCTTGCTGCCAAATGTGTCCGTCTCCACGTACAGCCTGGCTGCAACACAGCAAGCCGCCCGCACCGTCAGACATGAGGAAGGGTTGCACATGAAACTCTGAATCAACACGAACATTTTGTACAAGTGACGTTCCAGTGGGTGTGTTCTTGAGCTTTTAAAAACACATGAATGAATGACTGTGTCATCTAAGACCACACCTGAGAATAAAATTCAAATGCTATTCCACCCTTAATTTAGAATTTAATTTCGCCACATTAAATCCACAAAATGTAGCCCACCAAACACACTTTTTCAAAAAATCATCCCAGTCTGAGCTGAAACTGGGATCTTACATGACTTCATACAATTGTCAGTTTAGAGGAATTACAAATTACAAATTGGTAAATTTCAAACTGCAATTGTTGCAACAGTTTCTGCAACATTTTGTATGCATGCAAACGCTTCATACTCAGATGTTTACTTACGGGTTCCTTCACTGTTTTGATGTGTGAATTATTAACTCATCTCTTCAAAACACAAAAGAGAAATATCTTATGAACCGGTAGCAATGTGTCCCGCCTTTACAAATAAACCAATCAAGATCCTTATCTGAGCTGAACGTAACCCTATCTCGATCGAAACCTAATACACGTTAATTACAGTTAATTATAGATAGTTTAATTAAATAACCAACCAACCCACCGAAAGTATTCCCGTCCTCGGCTGTGGCGGTCACTCGCTTCCCCTGAATTTGGACGTGGCGCCCGCTGGTTCGACTGTAGAGCTGGTACACCCGGACCTGACGCCGACTGAGCTGGTCCGTCAACGTGCCCTGGTCCCTCACATACTGGTTAAAATTAGGAGAAGGGTGATTCTCCCCCTTTTTAATGTAAAGGGAAAAATAAGATCACACGTTTCTCTCTGGCTCTAGAAATGCCTGCACAGCACGGACTTTAAGTAAATTAGTCTTTGAAAACCGTAAGAATGCGCAGTTAAATAGACTAGTATATTTGGAAATGAGTAGTCAAAGACTACTTACATTCTGTGTCCGTAATCACTTCAAAGTAATCCCATATAGTACGGCTTTTTCTAAATATCGCTTTGCGCTTCTTAAAACGTGGCCGAAATTTACTGAATTTTTATTTCGCTGTACACAATAGGCAAATACTAATGTTTACCTGTGCATGACACCAGACCACGAAGAGATGAAAAGATCTGGAAAAAAAATATCTAAATTGAGCAAAAAATAGTAATCAAATATATATTAACTGCTCATACCAAATTAATTAGGCCCATACTATGCAAAATAAATGTCAATATAGTCTACTTACAAATAAAAACAGCGCGGGTTAATTCCATACATTTTCCTGACAGTATTCCCCAGTTGTTCCCCTCAGTAATCCAGTGAAAACTTTTAGAAGAGACGCCGCGCGGCGCGCTCTGTCTCTCTCTGAGCTTAGCTCAATGGTTGTGGTTAAATTATCAGAGATAAATCCATTAGCTAATAATAAAGTTTCTCATGTGTTGGTAATGTAGGTCTCTTCAGACGCGCGTCGCTGTAAACAAACCTACGCAATTAAATCCTGTTTGTGTGCCCGAAACAAAAGAGCGTATCCAAATTAAACCCGGGAGGCTAAGAAGTTCCATCATATTCTGTATGCCAACATGCATTTATCTACTAATTATTTGTATTAGTTAGCGCTCATAATTGAACCGTCCCGGCGTTCCGGACTCCTGCTCTGCGTCGCGCAGTTCTTAAAAAGCGCAGTGCGTCCCGTGCGTCCTGGTCCCTTGCCGCGCGAACATGACATACGTAAAGATCCCTCCCCTGCGTGCTGTAACTTTTTCTTTCCTCGCCGACGTGATGCTTAATGACGACCTTCCTATTTTCTGTCAGATGACGACGACGGGCATGAAGCATTAATAAAAATTCGAACAGTCGGAATATCCCAAGAAGGTTGATAAACCCTTTCACCATGTGACAACTCTCCACAGAGAACACAGGCAAAGAGCAAGCCAACACAGCTACTTTGGGCATAGCCTACATAGTTCTACAGTTGTCCCATTCGGGTCAAGACATACAAGGTAGATACTAGCGAGAGGAGACGGTTCATTTGTGTGAAACAAGAAAAGATAAAGATTTAGAGCTTGATGTCATTGCGAGCTTAGTTTCGTCCTAAAGCGTAATTACTGTCCGATCAGATGGATGATTAATGGTAATCGTTCCAAATCAAAAGTGATTCAGGTCATCAGCTTTTCAGGTCATCATCGTCCTCTGTATTTAAAGCTCTGATGTTTTCTTCAGGAAGGGGCGTGACAAATAATGTTTGTTAGAGCCTGTTCTGCGTGCCTGCATTTCAATGTTGGTTTGTACCCGAGAAGGGGCCGCGACTCACACCTTTTGCTAACGTGGCAGCCCTAATCAGAAAACAGTGGGGTCTTTTAATCATAGGAGTCCAGCGAGCTTTTGTTAGTTTATGCGGAATCAACATCGAGCATTCACGATACATCGTTAACAGGATGCTCAGTTTCCGAAGCTTACTTAGTAAACATCTCCCAGCAGTTTGTGTTATCTTGCAAGTTTTGTGTTAGTAGACCTATCGTTTGACCCTTCAAATGATTTTCAATGTCCATCTGAGCCTGTGCTCGATACGTTTTGTCTTAATCCTAGTTTAATTATGTCTTAAACTCGGTTTAATGTTAAAATGAAAAAGAAAAAATCATACCCTTCATTTTCCCACACCACTGACAACCATTAAGAAAGACATGTAAAAAAACACTTAATAAAATGACAACATATGTATTGATGTAGATCATTTTTAAAGATAATAATTAATAATCTGAACACAAAGTTGTTCAAACTTGATCATTAATGGTGATGATAAGTCTTCCTGTTGGCATGGTTGTTAGTGCATCCTCTCTGTTAGGATGGGGAGAGATGAATGTGTTCTCCACTCATCCACATGTCTTGTTGAGTTCAGGTTGCTGTGCGGATGGCACCCTTGACTGAGACAGCATTGGTGTGAATAGTCAGATGTGATAAAGATGTGATAAATACGTGATTGAGGCGTGTGTGTGTGTGTGTGTCTGTGTGTGTGTGTGTGTGTGTGTGTGTGTGTGTGTGATGCACTCCAAAAACAAAAATACATACATGGTTAGGTTGTTTAAAGTATACATGGTTTGTACTGTCAAAGTCTGGTAAAGAATACATGGTTAGACTTTCTATTATTTGATTATATCATGAACAGGTTTTTCGAGAATGTTTACAATTAGTGCATCAGTGACAAAATTAAGCTTCAAATAACACCTCTGTCTATTGTGCAAAACAGAAAACAGCAACCCTGAGAAAACAGTTTTCTGTTGACACAAAGGCTCATGATAGTGATGTAAATGTAGTACTTTAAACAGTTATTCTCCTGCCAAATCCTGAGGAAGGCTCACTCTGAGCCAGCGGCCCCGACGCACTGAGCGCTGTGACTCTGAGCCAGAGGCCCCGATGCACTGAGCGCTGTGACTCTGATCCAGAGGCCCCTACGCACTGAGCGCTGTGACTCTGAGCCAGAGGCCCCGACGCACTGAGCGCTGTGACTCTGAGCCAGAGGCCCCGACACGCTCAGTGTAATGACTCTGAGCCAGCAGCCTCCAGTGACTCCAGTGTGGCTCCCTGGGTGCTAAACACTATGCTGTCAAGCAGCCACACCCTATTAGGCACACAGAGATACAGAGAGAGGACAATGCAAACCTATCCTCTCTGTCCCCAAAGCTGAGGATCTGGAGTGTGTGTGTGTGTATGTGTGGGGGTGGTGGTGGTGGTGGTGTGGTGTGTGTGTGTGTGGGGGGTCTGATAGACAGAAACCCAGCAGGTCAAGGGCATCTGCACCTCTCCAGCCCTCTCTCTCACCCTCCATCACCCTCCAACACCCCCTGCCCCACTGCCTCAAACCCTCCACCCTTTTAGTTTACAAAGAAGCGGTGAGATCTGAGGCTGAGCAACCTGATCATATTTATTTGCGTCCCGAGCAGCTTTACTCGTGCTAAATCCACGATGGAAATAACGCCCAGTCACATACAAGCGCCTAGCAACAGTGGGCTAGCTAACAGGGCCCTGCTTGCCCCCTGGCCCAGAATACACTCACCGCACATCCTTTTAAATAATGACTCGGCAAATCTGTATAAAAAAATAATAATTAAAGGAACATGACAAGAGGATTCTTGTTTTCTCTGTAGAACTTCAATGCCAACCTGCTGATATGGGACATGTGTGTGAATGGCTTGATCCATTCGTTTCTGCTAGACCGGTCTGCATTCTAAAACAAAGTGAGTGTAAAGCATAAGCCACCAAACCACACTCATCCTATAAATCCAGCCATGACATTCAGCGATGACTCACTCCACAGGCTGCGTTGAACCCCGAGGCTCCAGCTGATCATCCATGCGCTGACAGCAGTGTTAGCTATCAGTCATTCCTTAGACGTTTGATATATACTGATTTGTAATAGCAACACGTAAAATGATAACATATTATTTGAAATTAGTTTACGATGTTTTCCTCTTTGCTGTATGCTAATACCAATTAGTATATCAATTAATACTAATTAGCATCAGAGTAACAGGTTAGCGCTTTTATCACCACAGTGATACTGCATGTCGTACATTAAGCTCTGTGGGACAGAGCTATTGAGGAGCAGAGTCAGCTGAGTTAACCCTGGTGTTTTAGTCATTTCTACATGTGTCTTTTCTGTCTTGTTCTCACCTCCAGTGGTGCAACAGTCCAGCACAGGCTGCCAGTGAAAGGCTGACTGGTGGGCCGACAGCTTAGACCACATCGTAAAATACAACTGGCATAAAAGAACAACTGGCTACTGTTTCCTGACCCCACAAAAACTGGAGACAAAGGCCAGAAAAAAGTGGGTGGAGCCACTGTCTGTGTGAAAATGAACAATGTGAATGTGAGTGGGGTGTGTGAGAGGGACCAAGAGGGAAGCGGGAGACAGAAACATAGACTGAGAGAAGTTAGGACAGAGACGGACAGGTTGAATCTTCTCACTGCCACTGTCTCCTTTCCAGTGCACTTGTGGACATCCACAACAGTCTATAAGGATTCCGCTGTTCTCCATCACCAGCTTCGTGTCTCAGCCAGTGCACGTAGCAACGAAATCACTGGCAACTCTGATCCCTCTATAAAAATCGTGTTAAACATCAGTTTCTAACAAGTTGAAATTCATGAAACAAAAACTTGACTATAAGATGCGACTCATTTTCTCTGCTAGTGACATGTTTGGGCTGGATAAATAGCTATTTATTACAGGGTCTGCTGACCCCTGCTTTTACCCCAACCATTTGCAAGCCGACCATTTGAGCTTGCCAGATTTGACACAGCTGACACAGGCAATAAATTTGAACTAGCTGCCCCCACCCCTTGATCCCTAATGAGGCCTAACCTCACTAACCCCCCCCCCCCCAACCCATACACTCATAGGGAAAATGAGAACACACATCTTTACCCAAATGTTTTTTTACTCAAAGTTTATCATCATTAAGCCAGTATCATTGTTTAAGACTGTGTTATTTAGGTATAACTAACCATAAATGCTTGCATTGAATTTTCAGTAATTTCACTATTATTTGTTATCTGTCAGATAAAATTATTTCCCTTTCATGCTTTTCAACTGTTCCACCAAGAGCGTGATGATCATGGGATGGCATGGTCATGTGATCATATTACGCATGGTCATGTGATTAAATCACACATGTTATAACATATAAACCTTTTTGGAACAATGCAGGTAGGTTTTTTTTTTTTTAACATTTATTTTGTATTTATTTGAACCCATTTTGTGTTGTTTAGACAGTCACACCCCAGTGTAGTAGATATCATGGTTGCACCACTCTCAGCTGCATTGACCTCTTGCAGGGTAAACCAGCCACCACAGTCTTTCAGACTAGCAGCCACACAGTAATGTCAAATAGCTCAGCATACTTGCAGGTAGGGTTGGGCGATTTGATGATACGATATCAGCAATGCGATAAATTACACCACAACATGCTTTTCTGAGCGTGTTGCTGGTAATAGCAGTTCTTCTGGAAAACTGAAGACTGGCATGTTTGATAAAACGAGCAATTTCGATCAATTATAGCGAGGCTGTGTTTAACAACCAGGGGCATCAACACTCCATGGAGGAGGACACTCAGAGCTCAAACCTACCCTTCAGTACCCCTCAGTCCTGTGGAGAAGTGACAGGCTGGTGGAGCGTGCGGGACAAGTGTCCTGCCGTTCCTCCCTCCCACTGAACACGTGGCTGGTGGAGTTCTCAGGGCCCCCTGGGAAGTGCGGCACATGGCACAGCTGAGACTGCGAACAGAACCTCGGTGATGAAGCATCACCAGTACAAGCATCACCAGTACAAGCATCACCAGTACAAGCTGACCAGTGCTTTGACTTTGCTGCACCATCAAGAATAGACTAACATCTATCAAACCACGACCACAAGAATGTTGCTGCCCAGTTCAGAATGCTAAGATGGCATCGCCTGTCTGTTTAGAGACTTGAATAAAAACTATGCCTATGGTCACTTTTTAGGCCCTTCATAACTAACAAAATTCAGGCCAGGGCTTGAAAATGTAGTCTCTGTAGAGACCTGTCATGATGTCTTTAACGTGTATCATGACATTTGACCAAGTCAGTTCCCATTTGCTGCAATGACTGACTGTAGACACATCACCTGTTAATATATGCTTTCAACATACTACAGACTCATACCTCCATACCTCCTGTTGATCAAGAGTGAGGCACACTAAGAGGTGAAATTCCTGCATATAGGGTTCAACTAACCTGCTCTGACTACATGTTCATGATGAAGTAAGGTAGCATAATACTAACTGAAGTGAGTTAACGTAACATAACATAACATAACATAACATAACATAACATAACATAACATAACATAACATAACACAACATAACACAACATAACGTAACGTAACGTAACGTAACGTAACACAACATAACATAACATAACATAACACAACACAACGTAACATAACATAACGTAACGTAACGTAACACAACATAACATAACATAAGTAAATAAATATATACTGTCAAGATGTGCTACCTTCTAGTAAAGTTTTACTTCTATCACTCATTATTTATACACCATTTCTCAGTTCTAGAAATATCCATTTAATTGTTTATTTTTATATTTTCCACAATTCAAGAAGAGACTGATTATTTCCAATACTTCAAATGATTAGAAGTAACTACACTGGCACATTAATAAAGGAATAGAGGCCACATTAGTGTGTTTGTTGAATGATAACTATGACCATTCATCTACACTCAAGTACTGCACAGTGAAACACAGATGCATAACTGATCATCCACAGATCCATGAGCTTCTACACAAAGAAAGAATCAGTCCTTTTTAAAACCCAAAGGTCTTTTTTATATGTGGAAACAGAAAACAGTCAGCTGCTACTGTACTGACATTACTAGCTCACAGTATTATCAGCTAGTATTAAAATCAGTTTCTTATGTAATAATCAGTATTATTATTACTATTTTGCATCTTCTAAAGGAAGATATTAACAGTCAAGAAGTGTGTACTGTCCTCTATGTGTGTGAGTGTGTGTGCGTGATGTGAGCATGATGAGCTGTCTGTGTAGGCTGATGACAGCATGACTCTTTAGGTTGACCACTGATGAGACGAAATCTCAGAGCAGTCTAATAGAATGGACTTATGTTCCCACTGGGACACGTTGGTCTCCCCTGTCCTAGAGCAGAACAAATCTCTAATAAATGACTATTTTTCCAAAAGCTGTTATTTGGAGGTCACATTTTTGAGATTCTTCTTCTTTTTTGCTCAATCTCTTTATTCTTTTTATCCTTTTGAAGTTATAGATCAGAGAAAATGTTTCAGTCTCCCTTTCAGTGCCTCGCAAATGGAACTTTTCTCTTAATGAACAGGATCCAGTTGTGACAGTCGATAAGCTGATTCAGAGGTTCACACATCAGCGAGACTCCTCCAGCACCCTGTGCCCACGTGCACTCTCGTGTGTGTCGGGTTCGAGCCGGGCCGCACAGGGCTGCTCGTTACGCTCCACCCTTGCGCCTTTGACCCCAAGCCCCTCTCGGTTCTGCCAGGGCTCCATGCCTGTCGCTACACACTGACATTTTGCTCCTTAAAAATAACACAGATGTTTCAGTGAACAAGTTGGCCAGCACTGCCCATCGGACCCTTCCCCCGTTCTCTTCCCAGCTACTCTCTCACCCCCTCGCTCTGCCCCCAGGGGCTATTTTTTAACCGCGGCTGGAAGCGTATGCAGCTCAGTCACATGACTGTTTTTAAGGGGTTGGAGGTGTCACCAGGGTGGATGAAATGATCTGCGATCATTGGGTGATAATCAAAAGGCATGTTCTCAGATTTCAGCATGAGGCTACATTATAACTGATGCTTTCTCAGTCTCCCTCACACTCCCTGTCTCTGTGTTTGGAGTGCCCTGCTTATCATAATAAGTGAACTCACTTCTCTGCCATGCAGCTTTGTTCATGTACAGTGTTCATTTAAATGCAGTGTAGTCTTTAAATGCTTCTCAGCACGTTTACTATAGCAGTTCATATTGGTGAACTGTATTTCTGTTGTATGGAGGCGACCTAAAACTCATTTAAGAGTTCAGGTCTGTGCACATGGGTTTGAATTTTACATTCGGAACTAAATTAATTAATTACTTTAAAAATCTTAGCAAACTGTAAAAACATTGAAGGATTCAATCGAAAAGTTGTGTGTTTTAAGTGCTGGGTATGCAGCACATGGGATGATAATGTTATCTTTTTCGTTGCACTTGTATCTTCAGATTTTTTAGGAAATGTATTCATGTGGCACATTTCTAAAATGCTTGCTTTCACTGTTTAAAAAGCCCTGTAAAACTGAATGATTTCACACACTGTTAAAGTTGATTGCTTCAATAAAATAGTCCTCCAATAGTTTATTTAGTGTTTTGGGTATATTGATACTGATATATACATACTGATAAATATGAACGTCACTCTAGGTAAGAGCATCTGGCATGTCCCATGTTCACTGGTTCTAGATTCATGATTGGTCCATAATATTGTTCCATAAGATTACTTAATTAGGTAATTATACATATTTTTTACTCTTGCTTGAGTAGTGTTATGGGATGTTTAGTTTGACTTCTATTCAATTATATTCTATCTCAAGTACTAATAGTTCTACTTCATTTTTTAAAAATTGCATAACCGAGAAAATCTCTTGAAATTTGGGTTTTATTTTTAAAGAATGCACTCACTTGCTTTTTGTAAGAGTCAGGACTCACTCTTGCTTTTTTAACTGTAAGCACCAAAGTACAACTGCCAGTAGCTCTGCCTTCCCCTGATAGCATCAGCCCTCAAAACATCTGTATTTCTGCCACATTAACACTACAGTAGCATCCAAACTCTGAAACCCTTCAACATGCCTTACCCAGACAGCACAACAAAAATGAGAATCAAATGGAATGTTCTCTGAGAAATTAATATTGTTCATATATGATTTTTACTATTGTGTGTGTGTGTAAGGTAATACAGGAGGGTTATATAAATAGTATAATGTTTTATCTGTGAAAGCCAGTTTCAAGAACACAAATCTATATAGCCTAACAAATCTATATAAGCCCTTTCTCTAATTTAAAAGTAGGGTACCTATAGTTTACACCACTTGCAGTTAGTAGGACACTGAACTTGCTAACTACTACATTACATCAGTGCTCTGGGAGGACGTTTGCTGTGGTGAGAGAAACGCTGGTCCTCTCTGCTCGGTATGGCCTTCTAACTCCACCCTTCCTCTTACTGCCTCCCTCTGATCTCTCTGCAGTTCACACCTGATCACCAACCACTGCACTTCACACAGGAATTTTCCATTTTCTATTTTCACCCTCCATTGCCCTCCACTGCCTCCACTGCCCCCCACCACTCACACACACACACACACACACACACACACACACACACACACACACACACACGTGTCTGTCTATGGCACTTCGACCACAACACGATGCACAAGGCCGCTTCACATTCAGATATCCACATACCCACACCACCGAACACATGAGACTGGCGTGAGGCCAAATCCATGCTTCTCCTCATTCATGAACCAACAGAATCCAGACTACATCACAACAACAGGTCTTACAAACATTCCATGCACTTCATACAATGGCTACAGGCCCTTATCAGTCATTATGACAGATTTTATATTTTAAACATTTTAAACATTTTAAATCTGCCTCTCTTACTTCAGCCTTAATTCTGATTGAATTTGACAACATCTAATTGAAACCAGCCAATCATGGGGCACAGAATGTTTTCTGTTCAACTTTGATATGAATGCATACATTAGCAATTAAAGAGTCTCATTACTAGCATAATGTTGCATCACTCAGCTCTAATGCTTAATAAAATATTGTTTGTTAAATGTTAATCACAGTTGTTAATCATATTAATCACAGCATCGATCTTTGTAATACTAAGATCACAGAATGCTGCGATATGAAAATGATAAACCACTTCGTTTATGTGTGCAGTCCCAGATATTCCAGATGATTTTTTTGATAAAACATGGAAAACATATAGTAAGGAATAGTTGCCAAAATAATGTGTGCCAGTCTTTTATCATGCCACATCAATGATCTACCAGTGTGTTATATAGCATTTCACATCAAAATATTAATAAATCGCATTATTTAACAACACCATTGCATTGTAGTATTAAAGTCTATGTTCTGCAGCTCTGTTCAGCACAGCGATATGTTCAAAATGAGGCTGCAGGCCTGTAAACACTGAGTAATAATATCATAAGATGATTCATGCACTAACGGTCTCTGATGAAACAGCACCGACTTTTAGCTGCTTCTGGACATTGATCTTCCATGTGGTTTTTTACATGCGCTGAAAGTTAAATTGATGTTCAACAGACACTGTACCTACTTGGAAATGTGTTACTACTGTGTGTGTATGTGAAGATAAGCATTGGAGCTTTTCCCCTTGAATGATCAGGTCAGGTGTATATACCTGTGCTCTAAGTGATCGGGCTGATCCAAGGCCTCCTATGGGGTCATTGGTCGTGGGAACTGCCACAGTTCCATTCAGGTCAGCCACAATGCCCTCTTACCTGTGACTGACCCCTACCAGAGGAACAACTGACCCTCACCCCCTCTTCCCCCAGTCAATCTCTCCTCACCTCTCTTCTCTCTCATCTCTCCATTCTCTTCAATCAGCTCTCCACCTCCACAGTCTGTGGAGGTAACTTTTAGCCTTCCTCTCTCTGCTGCAAAAGGCAGTGGAAAGAGCTGAGCATGCAAAGCTCAAAGCCTAAGTGAAGGACTCTAATGGCTTTGACGAATCTCGATGGAGTAGGTGCACTGATGGTCACGGCAAATTTGGAACGGTCGTGCTCCTGACGCCTGCCACTGATCTGGTGATCACTTGGTTTCCTTGTGGCCGTTTGAGTGGACGTGTTGTGGCCGTTTGAGTGGACGTGTTGTCTTTAGTATTCTGAAAGCAAATCATTCAATTTGCTCATGCAAAACTTTAATGAGCTCCTGTTTGATGATTTCAAAAAGTATGTCTAGTAACCACACATGGTGACCAATATATGATTTTATGTCAAAGTAGATGCATAACTTTCATACCTTAGAACTGCCGAGTCAAATTCACCAGTGTGACTGTAGAGTGAAAATTCACAGGCATGAAACTAAAGTCGAAGGCCAACAGCCAACACTCAAGAGCCAAGCTGGTTGAAGGGTAATAATGATGATAAAAAATAAATAATTAGATGTCTATAGTGCCCTTCACATTCCCAAGGTCGTTTTACAATTTCAAAGAAGAAAAAACCTATCCAGAAACAGTAGTTACTCCACAGAGGCGACGTGGCCAAACTGAAGGATGAACCTTTCTGAAGCAATTGTGCTTTAATGTCACATGCTTGATCAAATGCAGGTCTTACAGACTGTAAGCTCTTTACTTCTTCTGATCACAGAATAAACAAGACCTCCAGATGCATTATCATTAGTCTGTTCTTTGAAATTTGAGAGTGTTTGAATTTATAGTATTTTGTTATTCTGGAGATGCCATTCAGACCTGCCTCATTACACACAGCCCAAATCAAACACCTACCGTAACCCTGCTGTAGCATACAGAGAGTGATGGAGAACAGGCTTTGATGCCTGCAGGACTGTGTGTGTGTGAGGTCGGAGAGAGAGCACGGTAATAGAACACCACCTCAGACAGCACTTAAATGCTTGGACAGAAACACACACACACACCGAGGTTCTCTCTCTCTCTCTCTCTCTCTCTCAGACACACACACACACACACACACAAACACAGCTCCTGTTCTCCTCACCTGTGTGGACATGTGCACAAAGCAAGTCAAGTCTCTGCAGGACCCATGAATGGGCCAGTAAAGGGGCTATAACACGAGCGATGCTCTCCGCACTTCACGTTAATATCACTACTAGATTAATAAAGGGGCCATAACACGAGTGATGCTCTCCACACCTCACGTTAATATCAC
>JAOXYF010000016.1:1870728-1882021 GCA_028565775.1 Sternarchorhynchus goeldii
CTCTCTCTCTCTCTCTCTCTCTCTCTCTCTCTCTCTCTCTCTCTCTCTCTCTCTCTCTCTCTCTCTCTCTCTGCTCTTCTGTTAGTTTCACTTCAATACACAAACGCACCTGAACTGTGAAAAGAGGGTGGAAATAAAGTCTGGTGAAGGGGGGGGCTTTATTAGAGTAAACTGGCTTATCTCCTTTTAACCAGAGCGTAACGATGCTCTCCCATGTCCGACACACACAGAGATGAAGTCAGCTTGAATGGGCCAAAGGGAAACGCCATGTAATCTTCCCAAAAGCTCTCGTTAGAGACAATTAGCCGTGCAGGCGGGGCTGTGATTTGGCTGACTAATTGTCAGAGCAGCCTGCAAGGCTCCGGGCCCAGCCGGCGGTGGGCCGAGGGGCCCAGACTCAGCGAGGGCTCGGCGCCCGAGCTCGACCTTCACAATAGCCGCTTTCTTTCACATTCAGGTGCTACAAAGTAGGTATGCTCAAAAGACTTAATCCTGCATTCAGAGCCCAATGGGACAAGAGAAGCCTTTCACGCAGGAAGGTGGTGCTCCTGTGTCTCAGGTGTGCCCTTCCTCCCCAGACTCTACCCCCCGTCACCTCTCCCTGCCATGTCGCAAGAAAAGAGGGGAAAAAACAATTACCTAAATTATAGTGATCCCCCCCCCTCCTTCCCCCAGTTTCTTTCCCCCCACAGAACAGACTGGGAATTCTCTGTGCTCCATTCCAGGGTCTGATAGAGAGGAAACCTGACCTGGTCTGAGTGTAAAGAACCTTCCACGTATCCTGCGTCTCTCTCTTCTTCCTTGTGTATGATGAGGCTTGTCGTAGCCAAACGGCCAAAAGTCCGTATCTGAATTATTAAGCATATCTACATGAGCGAAATGTTAAGTCACTGATATGTATACTTTGTAAATGTATGTCTTGCTCACATGGTGTTAATCTTGCGTTCTCACCTATGGACACGGCCAAGGATCCTGTCCCTCTCTCTCTCTTCTTTTCTTTTTTCTTCCAGTCAGGCTTCACGTACTAAGTACCTCTAACTGTGAAATATCACCTGCTTTCTAATCACTTGACGTGACATTCCTTCATGCAAGAAAAGCCTCTCACGTACAAGTAAAAGGGAAAGAATTTCTGAACAAAAAAAGTGAAGCAATGCATACAAGCTATGACTGACATGACGTCCTCTGTTGGTCTAACTGTCTGTCTCTTGTTCTCTATTTTTGCAGGTAATGTAGTTCTCATCCGCAGCTTTGAACATGACAGAGCACCTATCGAGAGTAGTTTCACCGTGGTCTTAGGCAGATGTGCTTACGGAAGAAAAGCTTCATATTCTCTAGGAAAGGCTGCTGAGAGAACAGAACAGGGTGAAATCGCACTACACCAATCAGGTCTGTGTTATATAAAATGAGACTTTAGATGTCTATCGGTTTCTGCTTCAGTGAGTTGTTCCTGAAGTTGTGGCGTTCCCACACGGTTTGTGGCATCCCCCTGTGCGCCTGGCAGGGACCCTCAGTGTTCTCTGGGCCTGGAGCCACTCTGCTCAGATCAAAGGGAGCAACAGAGGATTGAGCCTAACAAATGCACAAGCAGTAAAACTTAACAAGGTGTGAACGTCCCCTTGGTGCCCCGGTCCAGCCGCGTGCAGCCGTAAGCCTGGTTACCCCCTTAGGGTGCGGGAGAGCACGTGTGTTCTTACCCCCTTAGGGTGCGGAAGAGCACGTGTGTTCTTAACCCCGTGTGTGTTCTGTACAGCCTGTGCAGCAGTGGAAGGACATGGGTCTACTTCTACATGTACGTGTAACTCTTTCGGAGTGCACGCATGGTTTGTGTGTGTAACTGCTGTATATGTGTGTGCGTATCTAAGTGTGTGTGTGTATGTGTGTGTGTGTGTTAAGAAGGGAAAGCTGGAGCTTGGTGCCAGCCTTTGGTGGTGGTGGTGGGGGGGGGGGGCAGGCTGGGCTGTTTACAGAGGAAACATCAGGTGGCTTGGGTAGGTCTCATCATGGCTGCACACACTGATTTATCTGTGCATTGCAGAATTATGTTCCTAACCTCTTCACCTCTCTGCCATTTGGGCGCTTCCCCCGGCTCAGTCCGGGCCGTAAAACAAGCGCATATCTGCCCCCCCTCCACGCCCCCTCCCTCCCAAATCTGTGCACCTCCACCACGCTTCTCCTGCTCCTGTGTCACCCACAGTTCAACACGTGCGAACAACGAAGACCCTTCTCCTTCTTCAGCTCCACGACCTGTCCGGGAGGTTGGGGGGGGGGGGGCATGGTGGTTCTGGTGGAGGTGGAGTTGGTGGAGGTGGTGGAGATGGTGGTAGGGGGGGCCTTTGACAGACCCATGCATTCCAAGACAGAAAAAAACACCCCACCCACCCCCTCCCCAACACACACATACTTTGTAACTAGATGCCACAACACAGGCATGATATTCTTCACACAAAAGGCCACATTAGAGACTCGTGAGATGCTTGCTTGGATGTGCCTGCTCTGGGAGGAGATTGATAAGGCGCGGCGACGTGAATCAACAGTGAGAAATGTTAATGGGGTTATTATGTCATTACACTGATCAATGATGCTTTTAATGGATTTTAATGACTGATGATATTAACACTTATCATGAAGAAGATAATTCATGCATGTCGAGCAAGACACCAGTTGCTTGGCCGTATGCTAACCAGCTTAGCGTGTGTTATGTATATCTTAGCATATGTTATGTATAAATTCTAATTGATGTGTTTGGCTTATTTATTGTTTTAAAATATATTATTTAAGTATTACTTTGCCTCCATAGGTTTAGAATTTTGTTTTATATTTTGTAAACTGTTTGCCTGTCATCTTCTCTGTATGTAACTTTATAATCTCTATAAAAATGACACCCAGTCTTTTAAGTGTTGGCCCACTGAGGCGTTGTTACCTCATAGATAATCAGCAACACACTCCCCACCAGCACACACAAACCCCTGCAGCTAGAGTCAACACAGTTACCTGACTCACACCATGTACCCATACACTCTGCTTTTAAACTACCAATATACTGCATAGCAAAAGATGGTGTCCAACATGGAGTAATTCTGGGTCCAGTGCTATTCTCTAGCACAAACTTTTGGAGCTTGAAAATGGACTAAGTTTTAAACTGAGGTTTGTGATTTGATATGAGCTGTCTAAGGTTGGAAGGGTGCATGCAGTTCTGGTTGCCGCAAGGTGCAGCAGTTTAACAGTGACCCCTTGTGGACAGATAGTGTATTTAATTTACACAGGCACTTAACGTTTCTAGATCAGGGTTCTTCAGGTTTCCTTTTGGAGATCTGTTTTCCTGTGCTGCATCCCAGACCTAAAATACTAGATGTACATTACCAATATGTTCCTATTTCCTTAACTGACTGAATCAGGAGTGTTCGTTTTGGGCTGGAGCTTCACCCCACAGGAAACTAGTTATTGAGAAGAAAGGTTTGAGATCCTTGATCAGGTTTAGGCAGAACTGTGTTCCACTTGTTTAGTCAGCTGGTCTTAGTCAACAAACAGTAGCTCAGTGAAATGAAATGTTCTTTTGCTTAGTTAAAACAATAACAGCCACACTGTCTCTTATGGACAAGACTGGACACCTGTCTTCAGGAACTCAGTGCTATTCACTTACAAATAATAAAGTCTAAAATGTGAAAAGATTGTAGAGAATTTAACAGAAACCTACAACAAATATTGGTTGTAAATGATTAGAAGAAATGTTACAAAATTACCATGGTTTTGGTCAATTGTGTGTAATTATATTAATAGAAAAGCTTCCTATTTAGTGTATCTCGTGGAATTGGTTATTTTAGCTGGTTTGTATCATTTAACTGCCACATGGTGTCAGTGTGAGGCAGAAATATATTGTATGTGTGTATGTGAGTGTATATGTGTATATGCTGAAGTTTACAACATAGGAAAAAATACTACAAAACTACTGAAGTACAGACAATATTTTTAATTACCAAAGTGACTTTTTTTCTAAAGTTAGAAATAAGTATCACATGTTTTGTAAAAGTGACTGAAATACACATTTGGGGAATAATTTGGATAATCTGAAGAACCAGTACATTCCAGATTGTATTTTGTTTTTAAAAAAAAAAACAAGAACATCACTACATATATGGTTGTGAGGAAATCACTCAGCAATTCCACAGGGCTTTTGACCAATGTTTAGCTTTGTTAGAGATCCCAGTCAAACTCAAACACGGCATAACATCTATCTACTCCTGTGGATGCAACATAGTGGTGTATCCACAGCAAGATTTGAGATATTCTCTTTTATAGCCATGATGCTCTTCAAAACACACAGGTTTAAATAAACATCATTAATGCCAACAAATTTAACACCAAACAGAAGCACCAGCTGAAGTAGTGCACAATTCAAAATATTTTTTATTTCTTTCTTTTTCTTTTTGTAGTATCTTCACAAATGTTTATGAAAATATCTATTTGTACTAAATACACCAAGCAAGTCAGCTATTTGCATCATTAGAAAATTATATTACACAAAGAAATTTAAAATGACAAAAGATTCAGAAGTGCTTAACATTGATACAGAAGAGTCACAGAAACAGTATAGAGTGGTTTAAAGTGGGTCGAAATTACTCAGAGGGCATGAAGAAGGCAGGTTTAATATGATTCACACCTGCTGTCCCGTTGCCTAATATGGTAGTGTGAACTTTGGGGTCAAACCAGGACAAACCAGTCATGTGGCATCATCACCAAAGCTGCACACCTGATTCTCCTCTGCCTTTTTCCTGATTGGCCCAAACTCTCTCCTCTCTTTCACCCCTTTGTCTGGTCCTTGACACCCTTTGCATTTATGGCGCACGGTTCTGAAAGATCGTCGCCATGGGGACGCAATGGCCAGCAGAGTGTCTGATTGATGGCGGTAGGAGAATGGTTATAACGTGTGCCTGCTGCAGCCAGATTAGGGCTAGACAAACAAGTCTGAGATGGGCCTTCGAACACAACTATTTGTTTATCTGTGAACATTCCATTATTTCACTACTGCACAATTTTCCAGACACTGACTTCCTGCAATCTCATATAACTGTAATCTGAAATTACTTGCTTTATTTCATAGTTTAGTGCAAATGTATAGCATGTGAAGGATTAGTAACGTTAGTAGCTAGGAGGTAATTGGAGAATCATGGCACTAAATGCAGGCCATTCAGGTAAGTAGCAATGTGTTTTACAGTCCAATGTCTTTTGTTTTGAATGAATGTCTTTTACGAGGCCTGATGGTTTTAACTGGTTGTGCACAGTAAGGTCCCTAAATTATGGTCCTAGCCCAATTGTGAGGGCTTCAACCAATCAATTGTGAGGGCTTCAACCAATCAATTGTGAGGGCTTCAACCAATCAATTGTGAGGGCTTCAACCAATCATATTTTCTTTGGGGTGAGGTGCTGTGTGTTTACAAGACTGCAGTAGAAACCATAGGATTTTTCATAACATTTATAGTACATATATACCATAGTGGTGATGACTTTTTAGATTAGAGGAATTTTTATCTTTATATCATATGATCTTTCTGTTGCATATTTATCTCCTTGAGATACTTACCATGCATGTCCATTCAGTACCACTACATGGGAAATTGCAAAGTCAATAAAAAAAATGATGAAACAATAGTTTGAATTTATCAGTGTCCCATAGAGCACCAATTTTTAAACTGGGTTCTTCTGGGAAGGAGCCCCTTCCCTTCCCTACATGCAGGTCACCGCCCCTTTGTTTCTTCTGCTCTGGGTCTAGAGACTATTTGACGTTGCCATGCCATTCTAAGAATTCTCACGTCGCCATGGAAATGCTCATGGCCAAATGGCGGTGGTGGTCCGCAGTGCTGAAGAAGGGGCGAGGTGGGAAGAGAAAGGGCTGCTCGGTGAATTTAACTGTTATGTAGGGGAAAAGAAAATGGATGCCAGTAATCCTTTGTTCAGCCAGAATGCATGGATCAGTGTTGATTAAAGACAGCAGTTGGCCACCTTTGGTGTGGGGATGCATTTAAAGTGAAAAGGAGAAACTTAAGCGACAGACACTTGTTTTACTTTTGCTCCAGACCTTTTGATATGCACACAAAAATTATTTCAGTATATATAAGACCTTGTAAAACACAGAGTGAAGGGACTTATGCTAAGAGGACAATTTTATATATTTATTTATTTTTTATTGCTAAGCTTTTGTAAGTTTTGTAAAGTTGTATAAAGTTGGATTATGCAAAACGAACTGCTTTTTAGACTCTCGTTGCTTTTCCTTATCATGTTCAGAGTTGTCCTGAAAAGGCTTAGTCAGCTGGTCAATGTCGGATCAACCATGTCTCATAAAAAAGCAAAGTTTTTAAAAGGTACTTTCTAAGCTCACCACAAATTCAATGTGGCTGCCTGTTGCTCAGGGTTTCTTAAAACATGCCTGGAGTTCTCCTCCTACTACTAAGGTAATAATGTCTATTTAAGCTCAGGAGTGCTGAGTTTTACAGCCCAAGATTCATTGCACCATAGTTGACATGCTAAACGACTAAGTGAGTCAGTTTCAAACCTCCCCCTAACTCTATTCAATATGGCTGCCAGGGATCAGTCAACACTCACATTTTCTGATGACTTTTAAGAAAAAGACTAAGCACTACTCTGTTGTGCCTTAAAAAGAGCAAACACTTAGGAACTTAGGAATTAGGAATGATCTGAAGGGAACAGTGAAAAAAAGACCAAAGACAGACGATCTCAGTATTTTTTTGGAAAATGTTATACTATTTTGCACATTTAAAGTTCTCCCAGCCAGCCTTCTCCTAGCATTGCAGCTGTAACAATTCACCTGGTGTTCAGTCACCTATGGTGTATCGCAACATCTTGTGAAATCTGTCTGCTTTGCTGACTAACATCCCTAAATCTACTGCATTGTCCTGCATATGACTGAAGTTAATTCCACCACCCAGTATAGCTGCATGTCCGCGTAACTTGGTTCCCAGTCTGCTCTTTCGCACATAAACTCTGATTCTATTGTCCGGGAGCTCATGAAGAGCCTCTAGGACTCCGGAGTCAGAGAAGTGAGGAGGGATTCATTCGGACAGTGTGTGGTCATAGTGGTGGGCAGGCCAGTCATTGTTGAAGTGCAGGTCTGTCATGCCTTCTCTATGAAGGGGAATTCTGCCTAAGGGGAGAATGCCTGGGTGGTTTAGTATGTGGTCTTTTGACTAATTAAAGTATGTTTATTGCATACTTTAATTAACACAATGTAAATTGTGTTACTTTAGTTTAATATAAAGGGATGAATGGAAATCTAAAAATGGCAGAATTTAGGGAGCGAATTAGTTATGTGCTTTTAACGTTAAATGAACGTTAGTATGTTCTGTCTTTTAATTGCTCAGCCTCTTCTCAGTACTTCCTCAAAGTGCTATACTTGGTACGTCTATTGAGGTTCCAAACTGGTTGTTCAAGTGCAACTCCTGAGTTCTTTGTTCATGCTGGCGGCTGTGGCCTTTAGTGTGAGATCATACCTTTGGAGAATACTAATGAAAGAGTTTGTTACACAAAGGTATTAGGTCACAAACCTTACACATTAGGTCACAAAAACTGAAAGCTCGTACACAACACAGAGAAAACTGTCTCAGTTTTTTTTTCTTTTATTATTTCTGCCTTTGTACCCCTTTCTTTCTGAAGATGCTTCTGTACCATCTTTTAAGGGAATAAAAACACTAGTGACATTAGACCATACAAGAACTGCTGAATTGTTTTGGCTTTGCTTTGACGTAGGTAAATCTGAGAATTTTTACTTGTAATCTTACTGTACGTTATAGAAGTTATTATCTGACACAGTTTTATAGATCTTTCTTTCACATCCACACAGCATGGTATCCTGTGTTGTTTATGTGTTGTTTATGTGTTGTTTATGTGTATGCATGTGTGCCGTTGCCTGTTGATGGGTGTAAAGACGAAGCATTCCTCTGTGCTGGACCCCCTGGCTGCCCTTGATGAAGTCAGTGTGCCAAGTTTCACACTGCTTACGCAAAACTGCTTTAATATATTAGCATGACAAAGCACTCTAGTGAACTGAGGGCTGAGCTAGATGAGTGAACACGGAGAGTCTTCTGTACTCACCTTTACTCCACACACACAACGCTGTACAGAGGACAAGAGACAGGACAGGCTGAGGGGGACAGATATGGTCCTAGATAACTATGGTCCTGGAGCTTGGGCTGAACTAAGGAGAGAAGAGGAGAAGAGAACGGACACATTAACTCTGGTATATACACACTGAGTCTCACACACTCACACACACACACACACACACACACACACACACACAGACATACACACACATACACACATGCATATGCAAATACATTATCAAATGTGCCTTAGTCACACCCTTTCAGTCTTTCAGTTACTATAATATCATACTATCCCATGCGTAGTCCCACACAGCCTGTGTCTCTCACACACACACACACACACACACACACACACACACACACACCAAGACAGATGTGTGGAAATACAGACAAAGGAGCATCGCACTGCAAACAACAAATGAGACCGAGCTACAGCCAGCTTCGCTTCTGTAAGTCTTCTCTCTCTCTTTCTGTGTATCATTACTGGTAGTACCTCAAGTTGCTATGACCTTTTACAACTAGTGCTACATATAGTGTGTGGAGAATGCAGAAGTTGATCATCTAATTTTCTAAAAGGAAGAACACTTTGAACATTGAGGAACTCAAATTGATTGCAGTTTCCACATGCAGTGACTCACTGCTCTGACAGGCAAAGCCTGGTTTTGTGTAGCTGTGTCTGTTTAAGACTGAGGCAGCTGATTTGCTGGATGCTCAGAGTTCAGCTGGGTATTTATGGTCAGCAATTGTGATTCCTCATTTTGGTTCTCTGTACTGTTTTATCTAGACGAGAAGATGTCTCCAGCGCTTTTGATGGTGGTTTTGGTCAGGGCTATGGTAACTGAACAATTTTTTTGTTTTGATATTTGGAGATGGTATTGTACAAAATAATTCTGTAGCACCCTATTGATCTATTTTGTAACTGAGCATTAATTTAAAATATTTTACTGGGAATATTCTTAATTATGCTCCCTATAGTGTAAAATAAGCACACATTTCTCTAGATTTGTTTTTAAGAAACTCTCTTGGAATACAGACACAGTATTTAATATTTTACAGCTAATACCTTTTGAGACAGCATTCACTCGTGTGTTTTTGTTCATGCTTTGGATTGAAGATTCCAGTGAGTGGTGGTAGCCCTCAGAAGCCACTAAAAATGCAGCCATTGCCAGACCCAGCAGAAAGGTGTTTTGTGGGTGAGTTACTGAGGCACTTACAAAGGACTGCAACTGAATACAGAAGCAAATCCAAACACTAACCCTTTTTTGCAACACAAATAAAAAGAACAAAATTGCAGACTTTTTCTTTCACTATAACCAACCACTTTGTGTTCACATACTATTCAAACCTTTCTGCTGCAACAGATCTGCTGGATCCCCATCCCCAACTGTTTCAGACCTCAGAAACAGTGTTTCAGCTACTGAACATGTCCTGCAGCTACTCACAGGCTTGGAGTTACTGCCAAAGGCACTTCAGCTCCCTTACTGTTCTGGATATAAAGGAGGATGAAGAGGGATCGAAGCGGCTGCTTGCTGATGCCAATGTGTCCATTTGGGTCAGCATCGGCAGCGGGCTCGCCCAAACACCCCCACTGACCCTTTCCGTATGGAGTGAGTAAACCGTAATAGGCCAACATTCGGTGTGGCTGATCATTTTATCTGAAATAGTGACCCTACAGGATATATAGTTTAAAGATTATATGATGTTTGCTTATAAACTGTCTTTGAAAAAAGAACTGTCATTTGTTAGAGTTGTAAATCTTTTGTGAGCGACTTTTGTAAGTCGCTCTGGATAAGAGCGTCTGCTAAATGCCATAAATGTAAATGTAAATGTAAATCACCTGCTAAATCATCCTGACATGATGTTTAACTAAAAAGCTGCGATTATTTTTCTTACTTTCCAAGACGTGGTTCCTTCAGGGTTGTCCTTCCCCGCTGAGACCCAGGACGGCTACGTTCGCATGGAGGCCTCATTCCCACCGCTGCCGTCCGTGAGCGTGTGTGTCCGTGCACAGTTTCACCCTCGCCATGAAAAGGTGGCCACTCTCTTCTCATACGCTGCACCTGTTTTCACGAACGAGTTCCAGCTTCGCGGCTGCGTGGATCAGGTGAAGCAGCAGGTGCTCTTGGCTCTTATAGTCCATGGAAAACACCACTCTTATAAAGCTTGGGTTACTAATGATGCAAACTGGCATCATATTTGTGTGACATGGCGGAAAAGTGATGGATTTTGGGCTATTTATGTGGATGGTGAGCGCCGTGATTCTGCTACCGGAATAAAAACATCCCGGGATATCTATGGGAACGGGATACTTATTCTGGGACAGGACCAGGACTCCTTCGGGGGGAATTTTACAGAACCATTTGTTGGCAATATAACGGACCTAAATATCTGGGATATATCGCTGGATGAGACCCAGATCCAGATGATTCACTCATGTTCAATGTCCTCGAAGCAGAAGCCATTTTTTAGCTGGCTGGACCGTAACTTGACTCTTCATTCTGTTGTTAAGGAGGTACCAACGATAAGGTTCTGTCCAGGTTAGTATATAATTTTTTTCCCATGTTACCACTGTGAAGACATGTGTTGCTCAGATGGGCGCTGCTCAAACAGCATTGCAGTCCAGTTAAAACAGATCAAGGTGGGAGGTTGTGTGTAAAAGAGTGAGACAGTTTACCAGGTAAAACTGTTGTTGCAGGTTCGTATTGTGTTGAGATCTGTAAGGAGATTCCCCTCACAGCCTTAACAAGGCCCTTGTGCTGACAGGGGTTTGTGTTTGTGCCTAGAACTGCTGAGACAACGACAGAAAGAGGGAGAGTACTGCAGGACTCTGGATGGCTGGGAAGGTGGTGAGGCGCGATACAAATCTACCCCATGCTCACAGACTTTACCCTTCATCTGCAAAACCAGCAAAGGTGTGTGTGTGTGTGTGTGTGTGTGTGGGTGTGTTTGCACTGTGAATCTGCGTGAATCTGTGAATCTTTGAGTATGTGTGAAAGACCAAACTGTTCTGTGTCTTTTAGTGAGGTATGAGAAAAAGAAGGAACTGGAGGAATCTCTGAATACTAAACCAAGTCCCTTCATGCAACATCTCATAAACCATGGCATGGTAACACACACACACATACACACACACACACACACACACACACACACACACACACACACACACACACACA
>JAOXYF010000016.1:1890501-1900916 GCA_028565775.1 Sternarchorhynchus goeldii
GTACCAGGTGCTCTCCGTGTCTCCGCTGTTTTGACCAGACAACGCTTCCGCTGTCAAAAAGAGGATGTAACTGTGGATGTAACTGGGTAGTTAATGTAGATGCAGTTTGTTGATAACTGTAAGTGCTGTCGGTGCAACACCTATCAGTCTGTCACCTAGCAACATGGACGGATTTTGCCTGTGTGTTTGTGCAGAAGACATTTTTAAATGACGTGCTCCAGTCTTGGTGGGCCTATATGAAGCATCATACTAATATTTGCATTGAATGAGAGAATGAATAAACATGATGTGGATTAGTAATGTGTAGATAACAGTAGCTGTGTAGTATTTCTGTTAGTTTTCCATAAAAAAAGGGGAAAAAATGACATTAATGGAGACATGATGTAAGTCATGTGAACGTTTGCTTTCACATTGCCAAAAAATGGTCATCATTCATTTTTTCACAAAAATGCTAATCATAAATAAAACTGCTACAGAACTTCTACATCTCCATGGATTTCTATAATAATACTAAGGATATTAATAATAATAATATGATGATGATGATGATGATGATGATATAGCTATTTACTTGCATGCAGAATAGATTCCCTGGTATATTGATGAGGTATAACGTCTATTATTTATTTCTGTTGTTTATTTGTCTAATCCTGGTATTTATATCCTTCACATACACATGACGTTGTGCATGTTGACATCATCAAAAACCATTTCTTCTGCTGTATGAGGTTCAGTTGAAACCCCTCGTTTCCCTAAAAGCAAGACAAAAAGGGGGGGGCAAAACGAAATGGCTCCACGAAACATGCTCTCTTTGTGAGCTCACAAAAGGATGGCAACATGTGTGAATGTTTTCTGACCTTCCCATAGCTCTTCTTTGGAGACACCGTGGAGAGTCTCTTAGTGGGAGCCTGGAGGATGTTCCCCTCTCTACAGCACTCGAACACACACATCAATTCAAAGACAGATTGCTTTTTTTAGACCCCCATCCATACACACACACACACACACACACACACACACACACACACACCCTTACATACCTCTCCCATCTCCTCTTTTTCACTGCTGTCCAGTCAGTAACACATGTTTTTCAAACATGCATACTCCAAACATCTATACTCCAAACATCTATACTCCAAACATCTATACTCCAAACATCTATACTCCATATATCATTTGATTTATTTATTTCACATTTTGATAAGAAATAAAGCACTTTGCAGTCAGATAATGTGGACAAGCACAAACATTTATGTAAATGAAGTATCTCAGTATTATATTGTATTACCTCTGTATATGAAGTATTTAAATAAATATTATTTCTGTATTCGGTATATTAATTGTAGGCCGACCTTTAAACAGTTCTGGATGACCACTGTCTAAATAATGGTGTTGTCAGCTGAAAGTATAAAGAACAGAACAGTCACAGTTACAGTCTGCCATACAAAAGCACTAGTGGATTTAAGAAAATATCAGCGTGTTTTTGGTACAGAACAACATACACAAATGTTAGTCTAAAATGCACTTGAATTAAGGTCACAGTCAGGATGTGTTTACAGAACGTCATATAAATTTTTCATAAAGGTACACAATCTTTACATAACTATGAATTGCATGAAATTGAGAAAAATAACAGCATAAAAATCAACACTTTGATAAATAGTGGTTCATCATACCTATGGCAAGCTCACAGGCCAAAAAGGTTCTCAGGCCATCCTGATTGGGTTATAAATATATGGTTTGGTATCTGCCACTATTTTAAAAGTGCAAATAATAAAAGAAACTGCAGGCAGCCCACAAGGTATCAAACAGCAGATTAGAAAGGTGTTGTGTTTGGAAGAGACCTGATCTCAGGCAAGAACTTCAACAAAAACATCCCATATCCACATTCCCATTCATTTGAAAAAAGTGTTTATTTTGGGTCATGTTATTATATTTTTAATTTATTTTATTTATGAGCAAATTACACAAGGTGCCCCTCGTCTCATGGGAACCGTGGTTACAGCAGCCATTTTGCCCCTTGCTGGGAAACCTCTGTTATCGACACAAAAACTGCAGAACAGCCGCAGAAATCACAGTTCAAAGTTTCAAATGTGGAAAACCTTCATTGGGAAGGAGGAAAGTTGATGTTCACTGATGGGAACAGGAGAACAGTGAAAAGCACAACGACAGAAGATCCCACTCCATGCCTTGCCGAGTCAACCAAAACTCATTATGCCTGTTGTTTTCATAGTTTTTTCCATCCATTGTATAACTTAGATAATATGAAACTGGTAAAACAAAAGATGAACATCAGATAAAGTGAATCCAGAATTAAGCTCTGATGTGAAAAACGTCAGTCAAAACAAAACAGTGTTCTATGTTACAGCAATATCACTGTAATTCAATAATACCATAAAAGAACCACAGAGGATAGGGTGGGTTTGCCTTCTGCATTGTCCAAACTCAAAGTAAAGCCTGTGCCACATGCAGTGTGTAAGTGATGTCAGATACGGACACAGCATTAATAGCACTTTGAAATATTCCGTAGTGTTCAGCGTCCTCGGCTCACGCAACGCTTGCTGCTTGGGTGAAACACACACACACACACACACACACACACACACACACACACACACACACTCACGCACACACCTGGCTCACATGGCAGTGGCTCTCTTGGCATGCAGCATCTCTATGAGCAGGTTGTTGCAGGGCACGTCTCCGTTCAGGTGCTTGTAGCTCAGGTAGTCCTCGGCCTGTGCGCTGACAGCACGAACCTCTGGCAGCCGCATCAGTAGCTGACTGAACCTGTCCAGGTGCTGTGGGTAGACGCTCAAGGTGTACTCCAGCAGAACACTGTTCACCTGCTCCTGAACGTTCTCCACCAACGCCTGGTTCTCCAACAGCTTCACGCCTGCACGGGGGGGGGTTGAAAGAAGGAGGGGGGGTATGGGTGGTGCATATCCATTAGGTATCTGTCTCATTCTCACCATGTGTTCTTTTTTGTGTGTGTTTATTCAGATTAGTTTGTTCATATGGATTAATATGAATGTGGTGAGTGTGTGTGTGTGTGTGTGTGTGTGTGTGTGAGTGCATGTGTGTGTGTGAGTGTGTGTATGTAGGTGGTTGGGTGGGTGTATATCTGTGTTTATATATGTTAGTCATTGGGACTGAATGGATGAATACTGTGTATGCGTCACTCTGTGCTTGTGTGTGTGTGTGTGTGCGTGTGTGTGTGTGTGTGTGTGTTTGTGTATGTGTGTGTATCTGTCTGTGTGTGTGTGTTAAAGAGAGAGTGCTGGCAATGTGTAACAATAGCCTGAATGGGGCATCTTCAGAGTGTTTGCTGGGTCTCGTCAGAAAAGCCTTTCACACTCTAATTAAAATGTTGAATAACTTTTAAATAGATTTGAAGGACACAAATTACCCAGTAAACCTGTTTCCATTTTCAGATAGAGAGAGAAAGGTTGAATGTCACATAGAGTAGAAATGGAAAATGCTTTTAAATTCAACATTTTTTTTCCTGCTTGCTTTGTAATTGCCTCAGAATTTTCTGGAAAAAGAGGGTCTTGTTTCCATAACTCTCTGGCTACCACAACACTGTCTGACTACATTCATTTAAAGAAAAATTTCCTGCTATTCATGAATTTTTTCATATTACCCTTTGATTAAATTAAAATGCAATTATAGAGGTTTACTGGGTACAAAAAAAACCTCAATGCATGTACCAGTCCGTATGCTAATCGAAGAATGTATGTCATCATCCCAAGAGGCTTCGTTCTCTTTTTCTCAGCTAGCAGTTTTTTTTTTTGTTTTTTTTTAAGATGTTCGTTGGCAACACAAAAAAAATCGTTCTCTCGGGTGCCTCGGCCGCGATACTCACTGGGGTTGAAAAGGATGAGGAACTTGAGACAGGCCATCTCTCGACGGTCCATCTGGATCAGCTGCAGGCGTCGGGCCAGCTCCTGGGCTCTCTGCACCAGGCTGGAGAACGTCGGCCCCGACTCGGCCACCACACTTGCCACGTCCATCTGCAACGCAACACACCGTGATTGAGAAGGTACCAGGCTGTAGCCATGTCTCTGTGCTCCGACATTAGATTCTATGCTGTCTCCTTAGCTCAACTACAAACAACTATCATGGACGGTGAGAAGTAAAGGCGGCTTCCCGCTGAGAACGGCAATGAAACAGGGCGTGGCATCAGAACAGCAACTGCCATTTTATCAAGAGATTTTGAGTTTGGTGACTTTGATCCCTTGCGATGTCGCAGCCATCTGAAACAACAAAAAGCGACTATACTCTCGGGGAGGGTTGACATAGCCTCTCTCCCGTCTTTTACCGTGACACTAGCCAATCATGGGTGTCTGTGAGCGCTTGCATCAAAATGTGCTCTCCTCTGAGTGCCTTACACCAAGCTCTTATACTGTATGAGCTGCAGCTTCAAAAGTTGATTGGCTGTGTGTGCCCTGGTGGAAACGTGTCAACACTCGGCCTCCCTGGTTGGCAGCTGCTGTGTGATTGCAGAGAACTACCTTATAGGTGGAAATTGCCTACGACTAAACTAGAGAGAAATCATCTGGGAAAAAGAATCTGGAAATCTGGAAGCAAGAAGGTCACATGTGACCTTCTTGTCACATTTCAATAGGAAACTTTCAAACTTTCTCTGAATTTTGAAAGGAAAACACACACACACACATATATATATATATTTCATGGATAAATATAACAATTCCTCTGTCCAGTTTAACCACTTCTTTTAAAGCTCACCTCTTGCCCAGTGATGAGTAGCACAGTACTCTCTCTCCCATGATGCACCTGTCTACAGATGTGATCCAGAAGCAGGAGCTCACTCCAACAGTTATGCAGCAGTCGCATCTGATCTCCCACCTGTGTGGGATCATGGGTAATGTAGATTTATTACAATGTTGTAACAAAGTTACCACAATTTTATGACCCTCAAAATCTTAAATAGCCACATCTGTGCAATCTTTCATGTATTGCTACTATAAACAAAACTTTAGTAATGATTTCATTGGCTTTAATAATTCATTGGCTTAATCTTCTAGTATCTCTAGCAAAAAAATGCTTGTTAAAATGACAAAAACTCTTGAGTGGCAAAATACCTTCTTTGCAGTATTCTTTAATTAGGTGTGGGTTTACTTCATTTACATAATTAATCATTAAATAATAAATAATTATCAGTCACATAACTGCAACCCACATTAAAATTACAAAAGACAAGATTTCAGATTTTGCTGTGCTAATTTGTGGTAAGTTATCTAATATTGTCTAATGTTTAATTCATGTGCCTACGTTGGTGTTCTACATTTCTGATATAACAGCTGAATTATCAGGTTTGAGCCCAGGTGCTGAATCAGAACGTCTGGTATTTATTCTGGATTTATCAGATATGCACTTCACAAACAAGTCAATGCAAATAAAACAGCTATAGTGCTCACAGTAGAATTCATATGGAAATGTATAAAAATATAGACATTTGGACATTTGTCTACATAATGTAGACAAAAGTGGACATTTGACCTTTTTTCAAATTCTTAGTCAAGACCCTTAATAAATATGAACAGCTCTTAGAAATAAAACTAACATAAACCCATGGAGCTCATGGAGTGTCGTATAAACAAATGAAGGTCATGAAAAGGTCACTGTGTGGTGGTGTTTCTTTTCTGGCACAGCTCTGTATTTATGACCACCAGACAATGACCTCATGACCACACACCACTTTATCACTCTTTATTCCTCTCTCCTTCATCTCTCTCCTTCTCAGGTTTTATGTTCTGTACCCCTTGATTCCTCAATGGTGCATTTACTGTCTTATGTCATATTGCGCTCTCTCTCTCTCATTCTCCCTCTCTCTCTCTCCCTCTCTCTCTTCTCTTTCTCATTCTTCCTCTATGTATGTGTGTCTGGTTGTACCTATGGGTGCATTCTGATCACCCTAGTAGTTCCCTATGAAGTGGACAGCACAAAGAATTCTGCCAATTTAATGGAGATTCCAAAGGGAGTAAAGAATAACACTTTATGACTATGCAGAAAGTTACCATTAAAACTTTTTTTAAATCAAATGTCTTGTTGAGTTAATCCTACTCAGAGAGGAGCAAATAATCAGGAATATGTTCAATTGTGAGTTTTTTTATACTCATTTGTGAGTATATCCAATAAATGTTTGTCAATGATCAATAATGAGGATGTAAGCTGTTCAGAAAACTATTTCTTAACTTTTACCTAGTTAGCGATAAATATTAGTTATCCTGAGGAAAATACTACATATAATATGCTGTTTAGCCAACATCAACCAGATATTCATTTTGCATGTAAAACGTAGAGCCAGTTTTATATAGATATTGTTCAGTCTATTCACATTAGCAGACAAAGTAACTGTCTAGTTGCAACAACAACAACAACAACAACAACAATAAAACACATGATGTGTGAAGCTGTTGCATGGAATTTGAAATGAAGTTCCCTTGACCCACATCACATGATTGGTATGAAGGAAATTCAAGGGCACTGCAGAGGGACTAGAATGCTGCGTACGACTCCCTGGCTCTCTCTCACCTGTCTGCTTATATATTGCTCTGTGTTCTGAAGACCGAATGTCACAGTAATTTGGAGCTGGCAGACACAAAGAGAACCATGTATATGAACTACAGCAAATGACAGTTTCACTGTAGACTAAAGACAATCACAGCTATCTGTCATATATATCAGCTACAGCTACTAAATGAAGTCTTATATCTGACCTACACAGTCTCACTGGACCTGACATGAACACTATAACACAAGCCTTTTATACATGGTATGTTTACATGTGTGTATAAATGTGCATGTGCATGTGTGTATGTGCATATGCATGTGTGTGTGTCTGTGTGTGTGTGTGTGTGTGAAAAATCTCATTATAATAAGTTTGAACCTAATCTTGATGTAAAAGCGCACAAAAAAATTACAATTTAATATCAAAACATTTCTGTTGTATCGAAATAAACAAGACATTAAGAAAACATTCTAGAGGTACAGTACAGATGCACTACAGACCACAGGAACACAACATCCACTCTACATGTAAACTACAGGTAGAACACGGGTACATACAGATAAACGGATAGTTGAGTAAAATAAATAACTGCAGTCCTTAACACTGTTCAAGTGTTCAGTTCAAAAGCACCTACATCAGAACACACACACACACACACACAGACTAAGTGCACAATCATCCCCAGGTCTTTTAGCTTTCAGCACTTTGGAACAATGCTTGTTGAGATCCTGAGGAGTGGCAGATCTGAATTCCTGAGCTATCTGCAGTGTGGAATGTAATTAAACAGGAGAGAAAGAGCTGTGTGTAGGTGTGTATGTGTGTGTGTGTGTGTGTGTGGGTGAGCATGTATGTCTGAGGATGAAGTTTGTGTGTGTGTGTGTGTGCGTGCGTGCGTGCATGTTTGTCTGCAGGAGATGGCCCCTACCACATTCACTCATTTTAGGATACTTTCTTATTTTATGTGCCTTCCAATTGAATAGTTGCCATGGCTACATCCAAGAAGCTTGGCAAAATCTCTAATATTGATTCAAATAGTGGAAATGCAGACATTGCCTTGCACATTTGTTTTTGTATTTTAGAATTTTTTTTAACTCTTTACACACACAAGAAACCTAACTGCAATATGAGTTGTTCTAGCCTTTAAACAGCTGTGTGTCATATCCCACAATGCTGTGGCATGATAATGAAACCCAACTGTAAGGGCCCCAACACAGGGGCCCTGTGTACATGTGTTTGTATCAGACTGGCCTACATAATGTAGAACTTTTGTTATCGCAGAAACAACAAATCTATTGTGCCCTGCCACACTCCCTGTGCTGGGCTGTAACTGAGTATCTGTTTAAAGAGCTAAGGGACATGGGGCCTCAGAACGAAGCCAAAGACCATCCACTGTCCCGCTCTGCCTCTGAAAATTGACCTCTGTTGGGTTGGGTGGCAGGGCAGTCCTTTATCCTTCCTGTTTAATAACAACACAGTTGCCGCTTTCCTGTTATGTGCAGAGACGGAGGTGCAGTTGAACTTGAGCTTCACTGTCTAACGTGTTTGATGAAGAACCAGAACCCCACTGTCCGAGTAGTGTCACCAGTGTTACCCAGCATGCCATTACGGATGTGACCAACTCTGTACTGCCTTTTGCTAATTGCGTCGGTCAGTAGTAACACATAAACATCCGGTAATCTGCTATCAGGTTTAACCATAGTTTTGCAGTGGTACAGGCAATACGAGCTTCATATCTAAATGTCTCAGCATTCCCTTAACTTTATCGTCTGGATAATGCATTATCTGGCGACATGTTAGCACAATTTCTCCATAACAACTGGATCCAGGCAGGACAAAGCTCAGTGCAGAGGAATAGTTATCACTGTCAGTCAGAACACGGATATGGACTTATTACACACACAAATACACATACACATACACACCCACACCCACACACACACGCACATTCATGCATATTTGTAATGCATATTTAAATTATTAATTTACTTTATTCGGTTTACATGTACGTTGCACATTAATAAACATGTATGTAAATGTGCCACTCTTGGCAATGTGGCTAATTATCAACTGTCATCTTTGGGCAGATATAAATAAAGTCAGGAGCTCTGACCAAGATTTCAACATTAACATGGTAAGTATAACAGTGGTAAGTATAATAACAATAAACAGTATAAAATATGGTACCTGCATCTCAAGTATTTACAGATTATGATCTTTTTTTTTTAATGAGATTATCCCAGTGTACTGTGGCCTCTGATATGTAGAGGCAGATTGTGAGTGTGAGCCACCCTTAGTGAGAAAGCTGAATGTCCTGATGATGTTTTTCACACTGGTGTAATCTGCTCAGGCCACTGATCTACAGTCAGTGAGTCAACTGTCAGTGGTTTTCTGATTAATGAAAGCAGTGAAGGGATCAGGAGCAAGATGCTGCTTATGTATAAGAATTTTCTAAGATTAACCCTAAACTAAGGGCAGTCTTAAACTAAGACTAACCCTAAACTAATCTTAACCCTAAACTAAAGCCAGTCCTAAGCTAAGCCTAATGCTAAACTAATCTTAACCCTAAACTAAAGCTAATCCTAAACTAATCTTAACCCTAAACTAAGGCAAGTCCTAAACTAATCTTAACCCTAAACTAAGGCCAGTCCTAAACTAAGCTTAATCCTAAACAAAAAGCAAAGTAGCCAAAATGTTTTAAACCTAAAATAAAAATATGAATCAAGACATAAGAAATTACTATCCTGAGAATTTAGGAAAACACACACACACACACACACACACACACACACACACACACACTGTATATAGATTATTGAGTTCTACTAAATGACGCTTTCTCTCTTGTTTAAGTATAACTACAATATCTATAGTACAGGTCAACGCCACAAATTCAGTCATACTTCAAAACTGTAATTCGACCACTGCAGTCTTTCAAAGGCAAATGCACCATGACCTTATAATAGCTGCATACCTTCAGCTCCTTGAAGAAGATGCAACTTCTTGCCCATTCAACAATGGAAAACAGTGTCTGGTCTGCCATGATGCACAGCAAGTTGAAGGGGCGGGACTTGTCCAGTTTGCCCCGCCCACTCTGCTCCTGCTGCAGGTAGGCACAGATTTTCCCTCTCACCTGGGAGAGATAAGTGTGGCAATAAAACATAATGTCATATGGCAAATTGCACAGTGAAACTGGAGACAAAAGGACTGGAAAAGCACTGAAAGGTGAAAATCATCTTAACTGGTTGTTTGAAATGGATCTAATGATGACAACGTGTCTTTGCCATTTCTGTGGATGGAGAAGGAGACTGTGTGGTACCTGCTCCTCATCGGGCTCACAGCCAAGCAGCTCCAGCACCAGAGAGGGTACCGTCGGGTTTAAGGGGCTGGTCTGCGGCGAGGCAGGGAGGCACCCCTCAGGATAGGGGTACCCCAGAGACGAGTCAGGGGAACAGGAATACGGGTCTGGGTGCTCCGCCTTAATGGCCCGACTGGGCAGGGCTGGGGTGGTGTACTGGTACTGAGCCGGAAAGGAGCTATAGCTCTGTAGGGCGACCCCTAGGGACGGGGGGCAGAGTGGAGGGCAGTCGTAGTCCGGTGGAGCGAGCGAGGGCGGGAGGAGGCCGGGGAGCGACCCTGGAAAGGGGTACTCCGTCTGGGTGGAGGGTGCGAGAGGTGCGTTGGACTCCAGCTTGAAGGCGCTCGCTCTAATCAAAGCTCTCTTCTGCTGTTTTAGAGCCCGGTCCCGTTTGTACATGGGACCGAACTTATTCCTGCCCCCACGCATGCGGTCAGCACGCACCGCTGAGAGAGAGAGAGAGAAAGAGAGAGAAAGAGAGAGAGAGAGAGAGAGAGAGAGAGAGAGAGAGAGAGAGAGAGAGAG
>JAOXYF010000016.1:1928173-1938755 GCA_028565775.1 Sternarchorhynchus goeldii
AACCCTACACTTACCCCCATCTCCCCCTCACTGCAATACACACAAACAAACGCACACACACACACCCACCCACCCACCCACCCACCCCTCCTCGCGATAACCAGCGAGCTTTCAGCAACCTACTGGGATGTGGGTAAGTGAGGGTGGGGGCTCAGACCCCACGGGGCTGGGAGTGTGGGGGCAACGCGCTCCATCCACTCTGAATAGAGGGATTTGAGCTCTAGGTGGCCTCCCAAAAGCGGATGTTATCCGGGTGAGATGCAAGCCAAAGGGAAGCTTAATAAATGGCTTCATTTCTTGATGCTGGGCTAGTGAGAAGAACAGGCTTAACTGGAAGAAAGAAAAGAAAATGAACATATATCACGTTGGGGGGTAAACTACAAGGAATCAGAATGTGGGAAACTTTAATACAAGAGACAGAGAGAGAGGGAAAGAGAGAGAGAGGGAGAGTTAAAGAAAGAGAAAAAGAGAGAGAGAGGGAGGAAAAAAGACGCAGTTGTTGTTGAGTGTGGTGAGGTCAGCTGCCAGGGCCGTGGGGCTGTTAACAGAGAGTTCGACTCATAAACACAGGGTCACGGCCCCAGAGGCTTTTCTCTATCTGTGTGAGAGGGAGTTACGACAGAGTCAAGAACAGGCCATTCAGACCATGTGACACGCCACTTCCCTCCGCTGCATCATGCTTCCAGTGCACGAGCGCAGCTCACCGGAACTCCTTCCGGGCCGGAGCAACAGGACAGCTAGGAAGAAAGGTGCTGGAAGACTTGGGGGGGGGGGGGGTACCTTTAACTTTACCACTACATGAAGGAATTTCTCTCTCCTCCCCCACACCCCACCCACTGTGGGCTTCAGTGGACAGTAGGGGGCTTGTGAAGCCTCTTTCTCAGATTTCCATCAGAATGTCTTTGGCTTTGCTGGAGGTCAGCAGAAAGCATTAGCTAATGTACTGGGCCCAGCAGAGCGACGGAGACCGATTCTCAGCCTCCTGCAGATCGATTCACCACCCGCCGGTCCACTCCCCTACCATTACCAACCCACGCAGTAAGAGAGCCTCAAAAATACTCCAGCGCCACATGGTGTAGTGCACACAGTGATAGAATGACAGCTGTAAATAACCAGGAGAAGAATATACAAATCACTGGGACAAATAAAGGAGCAGAATTCTTCACAACAAAAGGCTTGGCGACAAAGTTCACAAGTGAGACCGGATTTGGTTGGAATTCGGGAATGAAAGGCCGAGATGAGCCGGTTATTTCTGGTAGGGTCGAAGACTCCAGCCTGAGTAAAGGTCGTGACAGATGTAGTTCCAGGACCAGGGTCGAAGACTCCAGCCTGAGTAAAGGTCGTGACAGATGTAGTTCCAGGACCAGGGTCGAAGACTCCAGCCTGAGTAAAGGTCATGACAGATGTAGTTCCAGGACCAGAATTAGGCCTGACTCCATGAAGTGACCCACCACCGCTCCGGAGTAGTAAACAACTCCAGAACCATTTGATAATCCAGAACCATCTGGTCTGATCCGAGAGGATACACACTGTACGCCCGAGTCTGATCCAAGAGGGTATACACTGTACGCCTGAGTCTGATCCAAGAGGGTACACACTGCACATTCAGTTATCTTTAGGTCATAAGTATGTATGTATGTTGGGGCAATACTAAAACAAGCAGATAAATCTCAACGGTTATTTTTAACCTTGCAAACAATAAAACACCATATACAGTACTGGGCTTAAGAATGAGATGTTTAAGTGTGTAACAATGATATTTGTAAATGTATGAAATGTGCAAACGTGTAGCTGCATCATGTTCCCAGAGACCTACGACCTTGGTTAAATACCCTGGTAACTTAGTTCCCTATAAGGGAAGGACACCAAATGCTTTACAGTAATGCTTAACCTTGATTCCCCATTGCAGGCCATCTGCCTGGATGTTACTACAGAGGTAGTGTTATGCAGGATGCATTTGAAACCGTAAATTATTAGCCAGGCTACGTGAAATGGCTTCCTCCCAATGAGAAAACCCAGCTACCGAGGCTGGCTTCCTTTATTCACACCTTGGCCCTCTTTGATTGGCTAAATTTGTCACCCTCTCTTTCAAGTGCATGGCCACCCCATAAACCTGGAGTTCCCTCACACCTTCACCCCCTCGATCCCACAGTGGCACCTCACAGGACCCGCCTCTGTCTCAGCCTGCCCTGTCAATCAAGCGCGCGGAGACACACACACATACGCACACACACACACACACACACACACACATACGCACATGTGAACATGTACAAGTTATGTTGTGAGTTCTGTTTTTGTCATAGTCGAGAATAAACTCATGCGTGTGCGCACACACACACTGTATTTTTATAACTTGATAAATGCTTTACTTTATTCTTAACATGATGCAAAGTCTTTATTAACATTAAGCAAAGGAGTTCTGAATAAAAACAAGCAAACAAGAAAGTCATTAGAACAGTGTGTAGAAGTGTGTAGAACAGTAGAAGTGTGTAGAACAGAGTGTAGAAGTGTGTAGAAGTGTGTAGAACAGAGTGTAGAAGTGTGTAGAAGTGTGTAGAACAGTGCACTCTCAACAGCAGCATCAACTCTCCTTCCCTTTGCCTTGGGCCACATCCTTCCCCCCCCCCAACCACCACACACACAAAGCCACAAATACTCACACCCACGCGCACACACACAAAAGGCGCACACACACACACGCGCACAGAGTGGCAGGCCCCCCTATTGGGTCTATTAAATCTTGCATTGTTACCCTAAGGTCAGGCCTGGTCTCATTCCAAACTGCAGGAGTGGCCCAGCCCAAGGCCTTCCACACCCTCCCCAAGCAGCTGTTCATTTCTTCTCTAGTGAAGCCACTGGCCAGAGCTTCCTTCCCTTACACTGTACCCACCACCCCACCTGCTTCCTTTAGTGCTTTCTCTCCGGCTGACCACGCCGCTTCCGAATTACAAACAGGCCAGGCGACACGTCAAGCACGTGAACATAAACCGTGCTGTATTATTCAGTGCAGGGTTATTTCTGTCCAAACCAAGGAGGAGGCCAAAATGTGGAGGCCCAGGAGTAGTGGATGCAGGAGTGTGATCTGAGAGTGGAGGATGGGTGGTGTGGAGTGGGGGTGGAGGTGCTTTCATGGCCTTTGTCTTTGTTTCCATTCGAATCAAAGCCAGGCTGGGTGGGAAGGGCTTTTCTTCTCTACTGTTCTTCTATGGCCTCCACTGTTCTGTTGCATAAGCCCCCTCCACCCCCTCACCTCCACCCTCTCGCCTGCTCCCCTCTGTTCTGCTGGTTACTTACTGTATTCGCACCACTAAACTTTCATTCACTGAATCAAACCCATCAGACTGGTTCAGTGTTACAGAAAGTCATGGAAGCAGGACACATTTTCTACGAGAGCCTTCAGTTTCACGCTCGGGTGTAAAGGGCATTAGAGCTCGTCCAGACCTGAGGAAAAGTTCAATTAAAAACAAAAAAAGAGGGACATTGAGAGAAAGATTAAGATGAACTGAACCCCAAACCACCTGCTCACGTCACTCACTCTGGAACCTCAGCTTACGGTTTGCTCTGCACTGACACATTCAACTGTCATGCACATTTAGTTTCATCCTCTCAGCTCATTTGCATGCCCCCTCCCTCTCTTCTCTCAGCTCATTTGCATGCCCCCTCCCTCTCTTCTCTCAGCTCATTTGCATGCCCCCTCCCTCTCTTCTCTCTCTCTCTCAGCTGGATGAGATGGATTCAAATTGAAAGCATGAATGTATAAAAGGCTGCATTAGAATGACCTGCTCTGTCCTGCCTTTTCTACTGAAGCTGCCCCAGTCCATCACAGTTCTGGCCATTAGCATTTGTTAAACACTCCGAGACTCGGCACCTAACGGCTGCTTGGCTGCCATGTTTCTACCTTCATACTATCAAGTCTGGCATGTGGAGCTACACCATGGCAACTGTTTACCTGCGTCTTATCAGGGTACGTCCATTCCACCTTTCTTCAAACCCAAGGTGCAATGAATCTGCTGAACCTGCAGCTTCAGGACTGGCTGTTTGCAAAAACGCTTATTTTACTTTCCCTCTCAAGCACACTCTTACACACACACACACACACACACACACACACACACACAACCACTCCATTTCTCTCTCACACACACACACACACACACCACGAACACTCTCCATCTCTCTCACACACACTCACACCACAAACACTCCATCTCTCTCTCACACACGCACTCTTACAGACACACACAACACAGTCCATCTCTCTCTCACACACAGACACAACACAAACACTCTCCATCTCTCTCTCTCACACACACACACACACACACTCCACACTTTCTCCATCTCTCTCTCCCTCATACACACTCTTACAAACACACACAACACAGTCCATCTCTCTCTCATACACACTCTCTCTGTCACACACACACACACACACACACACACACACACCCTCGACACAAACACAGGGCCATGGTTTGCCAAGACTGGAAGGCAGCAGAAATCACTAGACAAAATCCCTGAGCAACAGAGCAGCAACAGAGCAGCAACAGAGCGAGGGTTGGGAGAACACTGGAGAGAGCCAACTTGTGTGTGGGAAAGCACTCTGAGCATTCATAATCAGAAAAGAACATCCAGAGCCAAACAACATGAAATCCATAAATAAAAGCCATCACATTAAGTATTGATTTGAGTATTACATCAGAGTATTGATTTGAGTATTACATCAGAGTATTGATTTGAGTATTACATCAGAGTATTGACCGCAGTCAGCTATAGGATCACTGTTTCTCTGTACTGTGGGACTCTTCCTGCCTATTATAGTCAGAAGTAACAAAATCAATGTAAGCCTTGAGCAGATAAAACAGCTCAAATCCTGAAATATGTACAAACATCACAGCATAGCTTACGTCTCAACAATCCTCCATCTGGGAGAGAAAGCTCCCCTTCTGCTCACCAAACTCTTTCTTCTGCAGGATGCATCTAACACACTTTAAGGGTTTGAATCCCAAGCCACTGCAACATGCTATCTTTCTTCATGAGGTTTCTGCATTTGTGAGAATCCCAGCAGTTTTCCAAGGTCAATGCAATAAGGAACATTTCAGCTCATTAAAATATTTATATGAAGGCCAATGTTGGAATGTCTTTAACAAACACATTCGATGTCATGGATACAATTCAAGGCACAATTCAACTCAGGGTGTGAAAAGTGATGCAAGTGTGCAAGTTGATGCACAAGACATCAAAATAATAACTGAAAAACAAACACCATTATGTTTTCTGCTCTTGACAGAACAAAGGGGCTGCAAACTGAAGGATGTGTAAAACACGCATCATGTAAGAGTCATTATACCTCAAGTGCAGCACAAAATGTCTAAAATTAAAGAGGAATAAAACTAATCTCTTAAAGTTTACGCAAACCAGGTAGAAGCCGAGAGCGAACTCTTTCGTGGTGAGCCTGCTCTCGTGTTACTATGCAGAAGAAGTGCATCAACACAGAACGCTGATGAATCCAAGTAGAGGGCTATGAAAACAAGAAATCAATCAATCCTGATGATGTCAAAAGAACACCTTTGTTTGAGGGAAGTATCACGCGTGTGTGTGCGTTGACTCAATATCACTGCACTAGACCACAGAGGTAAAGACTGGACTGTTCAGTTAGGTAATATTCAGTTAGGTAATATTCAGTTAGGTAATGAAGACCTCCAGTACATTAATTACTTAGTGGAGGAAAAGGCCACTGGTGTCTGTCATGATCATGTTTTTCGTGTCTAAATTTAGACCCGTTTTACAGAGGCTACACTCTAGGAGCTCTGCTACAGATATTGATCCTCATGCATGTCTTAGTCCCTTCCCCCACGAGCATGCGCAAACACACACACACACACACACACACACACACACACACACACACACACACACACACACACACACACACACACACACACACTCGCCTCCCCCGATGCCCCCGAGAGGCGACTTCCTGCCTGGAAGTGACGAATGAGAGAGAAATGGGAGAAAAAAATAAAAGAAGGAAGAGAGAGACAGGAGGTGAAAGAGAGAGAAAGAGAGAGAGAGAAAGAGAGATATGGGAGGGGTCCCATTAGCAGCAATAACACAAGAGCAGGGTAGGGTGCACACTCCGTAGGGTTAGAAGTGGAGGTGGGGTCTTGTACAGTAGCCTTTTGAAACACTCATCCTTTCTGTTGCACACATCCACCCACACCCACTCACAAACAATGGTGTTTCCACATACCACCCTCGGCCATTTTCAAGCAGTCACAGAGCAATGGAATTTGTACAGGTTCGGTCAGGGTCCGTTCAGAAGGGCCTTGGCTGAGTGTGGGGTTAAGGACTAGATTTCTAGATCCTTGGGTCAAAGTGACTTTCATACTTTTTAACATCATTATCACCACAGTGCTGCTGTAAAAAGATATCTCAGAGGCTCACACTGATCATTAACTTTGTTTGAATATAAAGGGGTTCTTTCGTTTGAATATAATTAAAAACTTTCAAGGGGTCTATAAGCATCCCCCCTTAATTCAGAAGGTTTTTGTGAGATACTAACCCTAATGAAGAGGTATGGCTGGCTAAACACTGGGCTTTTCACACACTTCAATAGCTGATCAATCAAACAGCTTGAAATTTGGTTAAGATCTGAACACACATGCAGATCTAGAAGTGTAAATACAGGTATAAATGAAACAACTCAGAAAGGGCCGGCAAATATGAGAGAGAGAGAGAGAGAGAGAGATGGAGGCTTTGCACCTCATATCAAAGTGAGGGCATTATCACATCAAACCCTGGAGGGAGTTAAAAAGAACACGAAAAAATTTGCATAAAACTAACATGACACTTGAAAAGCTAATATCACCTCAGACCAGGAACCTCAGGGGCAGCAGGCAATTTTCCAGTAAAGATGTAGCAATCTCATTCATTCTAAATGTAATCAATATCAAGAGAAAAATTACTCTATAAAACAAAATGAATAACACAAAACTATTGATTTCTTAGAAGAAAACAAACTTTGATTTCTTCAGAACCATTTCCTGCAATGTTTATTTATATTTTCTTTTTTTCCCCTCAGGATGAGCAAATGTTAGGACTGGTTTTATGATCAGCTGAGGAGGAACTGAGAAGTCAAAGTGATAAAACTGGGTGGAATGAGGGGTGAAGTCTGGGCTACAGTAGGAGGGGGCTGGGCCGTGTGTGTGTGTGTGTGTGTGTGTGTGTGTGTGTGTGTGTGTGTGTGTATCGGGGGTTTAACCAGATGAGTGCTGAGTCCAACTGACCCCCGCTCCTCATCCCATGAACAAAGCTGCCTGCTCAGCACAGAAAACCTTTTCCAGATGGGACACAGCCTGCATACCACAGAGTGCGTGCACACACACACACACACACACACACACACTTTTAACATAGTTCACAATTATCACACAACACCCCAGGGTTAGTACATTCCCCATCAAACACCACACAACACAACATTCACCTATAATACATCAATCTCCCTCAATAATCCTCATGTTTGGCACATTAATCTTCTATTAAATCAAAGAATCAGTACAAAGTGTTAACACACAAACACACCAGACACATCCGCATCAGACCTACAGGATTTCCACAGCTTTGACTACAACTCACATTCAGAGCTGAATTCACCATTACTGCAGAGAGAGACATTTATAACATATTATTTTAACCACCAGTCATATAAAACCTATAGGGCAGTAATACATCACACACACCGTGTGTGGATAGATCTGCACACGTTATATTACCAGCATCTTCAATACAAACAGAACAGGGTCTTGTTTCTGAACCTCAAGCAGCACATCACACATCACACACACACACACACACACACCTTTAACATCTGACACTGAATGACCATTTTGGGATTGAGGGAAACACATTGTTTTTGACCAATTCATATACTTACTCCTATTATCAGACATGCTAACCCAATGCTAATGGATAAAAGCTGCTGCAGAGAACTGATGCACCTAATACACTCTCTCACACAAACACCAATTATCAAGCTTTAAAGAATCTTACACCAATCATTTTTCGTAACATTTTCACTAATGATTCAACAATTGCGGCTACTTAAAGATGAGCACAATGAAGTACCTGCATTGCTGAAATGACCAGTTGATGGCCTCAGTGTCCCTGCAGCACACAGTCTCTCTCAGAAAAAACACACATTAGCTAAACACACTCACAGATTTACCTATCGCTGATGAAATAGGTGCAGGGAGGTGAAGAAAACTGAGCTGTAGCAAGTTAGTTCTCTACAGTGTTTACCTTCTCCCCTTCAAACACGCTGGCCAACCGGTCCACTCACCCAGTTCAGCATTCATGGTGAGAAATCAACAGTGCTCTCCTTAATCCCCTGGTCTCCATGCTCTCTTACCTTCCCATGAATCCATCTCATGTCTCTTCCGATCTGTCTGCCATTCATTTATACACGTATCCTTCTCAGGAGCGTCTTGGGCCTCATGTCTCTCCCTCCCTCCCTGTGTGTGTGTGTGCGTGTGCGTGAGTCTTCTCGTCTTTTGCTCCCCTGCTCTCTGTCCTCAGCTCAGATGATCCTCCTCCCACCACAGCCCTGCTGGTCACTTTCAGCGCAGTCACATGACTGCCGAGTTCAGGCCCCTGGGGTCACGGCGTGGCCAGTGGACCAATGACGTTGTGGGGGGTTTATCTGAGTGGAACTGATATCCCTATTTTTCCCTGCCTGAGAACAATACATCCCCCTCCCTCTCCTCCCTCTCCTCCCTCTCCTCTCTCCCTCTCTCTGCCTTTCTTTTTTTCTCTCTCTCTCTTTCTCTCCTTTCAAAGCCAGGCGAAGTGCATGGACAGGCAGGGCTTAATACCCCACACACACACACACACACACACACTGTCAGATTACAATTGAGCTGTTTTCGTCATGAAAGAGCACCAGATTTTGAAACAAAAAGAAGAGAGGTGAAGAAAACTAGGAAAGGCAAAGGCTACAATATAAACCCCAAAATATAAATAAACACATAAATAAATAAACAAACTGTGTTGTGCATGTTGGTGCAATAGAGTGAATCACTCAAGATGGTTATTGTTTAATCTGAAAGACTTAAAACTGTTCTTGCAGATGTGAACACTTCACTCACTATGGATGGAAATGCTAGAATCAACTACAAGGGGAAGACTGAGACCATTTCATAAATGAATGCGAGTGCTATTCACTCCTGTTTGTCTCTTGAACACCACACCCACTGTGAGGAATGAGGAACACACACACACACACACACACACACACACACACACACACACACACACACATCTGCTTTGGTCCATGCTTAGGCTGCACTCCTTCCCTGCACGTGCAACTCTGAATACGCACACCACCCCAAACCAGTACAAACCACCCACACCAGTTCACTCCAGTCCAGTTAGCATTAGCCACATGCTAGACTAGATGCAGCTTCCTAATGACCACCCACCCGCTTCCCTCCCACCGATAGGAGGCTTTTCGCATTCAAATGCAACAGGAGAGGGAGGGAGAGAGAGAGAGAGAGAGAGAGAGAGGGAGAGAGAGAGAGGGAGGGAGGGGGGCAGGGAGGAGATGAGTCAAGCTGGACTTTGCCATGTAGAGGCTGGATTGGGTGGGTGGAGGGGCAGGTGGAGCTCTGAACGCAGGCAGGAGAGGTTCAAGTTTCTGGTGCAGCTGTCCACCCGTGGCAGTGTTTGGCCCCCCAAGCTGGCCCCGACACCCAAGCTCCATGCATTTAATTACCTCAGCACACAGAGGAGACCTCAGGATTCAGGACACACTGCACTTTGTACTAATTTTAGATAAATAAAATTTAATAAAGAAAAAATAAAGAGCAATTAAATTTAGAAAATCATATGATTAAGAATGAGTCTTACAAAATATAGTAAAATAGTAAAAAAAAAAAAAGTTTAAGCTTTCTAATTACTGTGAAATATTAAGAAATTCAAATGCATTCATGTAACAATGACTTTTAGATACTAGAGTTTATAAATGTTTTTTTGTTTGTTTCCACAGTTGGTTTATCATCATTTCTTTACTCACAAAAAAGTTGAACAATGTCTGCAGTGGTAGATAGTGCAGCAGTTTGGTGGTAACAGTACCGCTAGGTGTCAGCTTACACAGAGATATTTTATCTTCCAAATTAACCAACACATATCATACCCTTAAGGTTACAACCCTCCGAGGTTTACAGGTCAGTACACATGCAAACAGCATGTTACTGCTAAACCTGGGAAAAAAACAGTCAACACTGCTACTGTTGATCAGGCAATCAAACGATTAGCCAATGGGTGAACAGGATTGTCCATTAATCTTAACAGGTAAATAAATAACCATATTTTCTGACATTTCATATGAAACAAATACGTAATGGAAGTAAATAAACAAGGAACTAAGCGTTATTTAAAATGTCCCATTTGGAAGAGCACCATTATTAGATGAAATTGATAGAGAGAGAGAGAGAGAGAGAGAGATGAGACACTGAGGTGGGTGGGGGGGGGGGTCACTCACTCTCAGCTGCAGGATATTAATTGCTTACTGACACAC